>SJXQ01007693.1:222093-273651 GCA_006408695.1 Aepyceros melampus | reverse complement strand
AGTCAATAAAGCAGAAATAGATGTTTTTCTGGAACTCTCTTGCTTTTTCCATGATCCAGCGGATGTTCCCATCACTTCATGGGAAATAGATGGGGAAACAGTGGAAATAGTGGCAGATTTTATTTTTGGGGCTCCAAAATCACTGTAGATGGTGACTGCAGCCATGAAATTAAAAGACGCTTACTCCTTAGAAGGAAAGTTATGACCAACCTAGATAGCATATTCAAAAGCAGAGACATTATTTTGCCAAAAAAGGTCCGTCTAGTCAAGGCTATGGTTTTTCCAGTGGTCATGTATGGGTATGAGAGTTGGACTGTAAAGAAAGCTGAGTGCTGAAGAAATGATGCCTTTGAACTGTGGTGGTGGAGAAGACTTTGAGAGTCCCTTGGACTGCAAGGAGATCCAACCAGTCCATTCTGAAGGAGATTAGTTCTGGGTGTTCATTGGAAGGACTGACGCTAAAGCTGAAACTCCAATACTTTGACCACCTCATGCGAAGAGTGGACTCATTGGAAAAGACTCTGATGCTGTGAAGGATTGAGGGCAGGAGAAGAAGGGGACGACAGTGGATGAGTTGGCTGGATGGCATCACTGACTCGATGGACATGAGTTTGGGTGAACTCCAGGAGTTGTTGATGGACAGGGAGGTCTGGCCTGATGCAGTTCATGGGGTTGCAAAGAGTCAGACACGACTGAGCGACTGAACTGAAAAATTATCTTTATGATAAATTTAATATAAAGAAATTGACTGCATTTCTACACACTAACAAAATATCAGATAAAGAAATTAAGGAAATAATTCCATTCACCATTGCATTAAAAAGAATGAAATACCTATGAATAAACAAACCTACCTAAGGAGGTCAAAGACCTATACTCTGTAAACTAAAAGATACTAATGCAATATATTGAAGATGACACAAACAGTTGGAAAAATAAATCATGATCTTGGCTTGGAGCAGTTAATATTGTTAAAATGACCATACTACCCAAGGCAATCTAGAGATTTAATGGAATCCCTATCAAATTACAAATGGCATTTTTCTCAAAACTAGAAAAGTGAGTTTAAAATGTATATGGAAACACAAAAGATCTTAGATAGCCAAAATAATCTTGTGAAAGAACAGGACTTTAGGAATCATGCTCTCTGACTTCCCATTGTATTACAAAGCTACAGTAATCAAACAGCATGGTACTGGCATAAAATCAGATACATACACCAATGGAACAGGATAGAGTGCCCAGAAATAAATCCACTATGGTCAATTAATCTGTAGCAAAGGAGGCAAGAATATACAATGGAGAAAAGACAGTCTCTTCAATAAGTGGTGCTGAGAAAACTGTAAAAGAATGCAATTAGAACATTCTCTAACACTATATACAAAAATAAACTCAAAATTAATTAGAGACTTAAATATAAAATGGAATACCAAAAAACTCCTAGATGAAAACATAGGGAAAACACTATAACATAAATCACAGGAATAATTTTTTGGATCTGTCTCCTAAAGTAAAGGCAATAAACAAATGAGACTGAATGGAACTTAGAAAGCTTTTTCACAGCAAAGGAAGACACTGACGAAATGAAAGACCATCTACTGAATTGGAGAAAATATTTGCAAATGATATGACTAATAAGGGATTAATACACAACCTATATAAATAACTCATACAACTCAACACCCAAAAGCAACTTGATTTAGAAATGAGTGAAAGAAATGAATAGACATTTTTATAAACAGGAAATGAAAAGCCCCAATGAGATATTGCCTCACTTTTGTCAGTATGCCTATCATCAGAAAGAGCACAAATAACATATATTGATGAGGATGGGAAAAAGGAATCCTCATATACTGTTGGTGGGAAATTAAATGGGTGTAGCCACTGTGGAAAACTGTGGAGCTTCCAAAAAAAAAAAGAAAAAAAAAAAAAACTAAAAATAAAACTACCCAGCAATTCCACTCTGGTTATATAGCCAAGAAAAACAAAAACACTGATTACAAAAGATGCATGCACCTCAGTGTTCAAGTGAAGCATTATTTATAATTGTCAAGATAGAGAATCAACATAAGTATCCATCTATAGATGAATGGATAAAGAAGATGTGGGACACACACACACACACACACACACACACACAATGGAATACTACTCAACCATAAAAGAGAGCAAAACTTTGCCATGTGCAGCAACATAGATGGATTTGGAAGGCATTTTGCTAATTAAAATAAGTCAGACAGAGAAACACAAAATACTGTATGACATCACCTATATGTGGTATCTAAAAATTACAACAAAACAATGAATATTACACAAAAGCAGTAATAGATGAATGGATAAAGAAGATGTGGGACACACACACACACACACACACACACACACAATGGAATACTACTCAACCATAAAAGAGAGCAAAACTTTGCCATGTGCAGCAACATAGATGGATTTGGAAGGCATTTTGCTAATTAAAATAAGTCAGACAGAGAAACACAAAATACTGTATGACATCACCTATATGTGGTATCTAAAAATTACAACAAAACAATGAATATTACACAAAAGCAGTAGAATCATGGATATAGAGAACAAACTACTTGTTACTAGTGAGGAGATGGGCAATTTTGGGGTAGAGAAGTGAGAGGTACAAACTAGTGGGTATCAGATAGCCTACAAAGACGTATTATACAACAAGGGGAATACGGCCAATATTTTGTAATAACTGCACATAGAAATATAAACTTTAAAAATTGCTTAAAAATAATTTTTTTTAAACGAATTAAACTAAACCCTCCAAAAGAAAAAAAATTACCTTTCAGTTATCTTAGAGGTCATATCAAAACATCTAATAAATACATTGATACCTACTAGAGCAAATCAAATTCAAAGATAGACAACGTGTACCTTGTGCAGAATTTAAGCCCAGACATGTCTTTTCTTGGTGGTCTAGGTAAACCCAAAGCACCAAAGCAATGTTGTTGACTCTGTTTCTCTAGTTTTAATTTGGTGATCTACTAACTAAGTCTTTGTTTTACTTCAAATATGTTATAGCCCCATAGGTTATTCTCCACTGTTGGCAGGAACAGATAGGAATTTCATTTTAGGGTCAGGTCATTTAGAGATCTCTCTACATGGATTGATGGTTTATAGAGATCTCATCTCTGATGGATGAGACAAAAACATATGGTTTTTCAGTCTTTTTCTTTTGCGGTTTACCTGTTCTTGAGCTCACATCAATTAAGAATTTCATACCCTTTAGGAAGAAAACAGCTTTTGCTATCTGGACTGGTGAGTTCTTTGGTTTCTGTGTCTATCCTTAATTCATGGCATAGTTGTAGAACTGAAGCTATAAGGTCTATTTCTCTCTGCTTATACATCTATGTGGCTCTAATTCAGAAATGTCTTCACCTCTGATTATGTGTGTAATGTTTTCTTTCATCTGTGTGTGCTTAGTTGCTCAGTTGTGTTTGACTCTTTGCAACCCCATAGACTGTAGCCTGCCAGGCCCCTCTGTCCATGGAATTCTCCTGGCAAGAATACTGGAGTGGGTTGCCATGCCCTCCTCCAGGGGATCTTCCTGACCCAGGGATGGAACCTCCATCTCCTGCCTCTCCTGCATTGGCAGGTGGGTTCTTTCCCACTGAGCCACCTGCAAAGTCCTTTATTTCATCTGGGAGATATTAATATATTAGATCATGAAAACTTTGAATTTAAAGGAGCTCTGTTCTGATCATCATATCTAATAAATCATTGATTATATAAAGGAAGTATTCTTTAAATTCCCTGAAAATAAAGAAACGGAACACTGACACTTAAAATGAGCTAGACTGAAATAATACATATTCTCTAAGAAACTAACAACCATTTTAAGAACTCAAATGCATAAAATGCGGTTAAATTTTTACCAAATAAGTCTAGCTTAACAGTTCAGGTTTTGTGAAAACTATATCATCCTTCATTTATCCATGTTAGGTGTAATACAAGCAAACTTTTTTAAGCTACTTGGGAATTTTTTCCTCAAAAGTTATACACTTTTACTGATCAAATAACCTAGAATTACTTCCAATAAAACTTTAAGACTTGAAAAATCTGTTTAATCAAATCCAGTTATTTTGCTGACAAACCTAAATTTCCACAATAATAAAGTTCTAGGTATGTCAGCTTGAGAGCATTTCAAAATCCTTAGGAAACTAACAACCTTGGATGACACTAAATTGAGTTCCATAATGGATGGTTTTATTATGTAAAAGATAATACAGTGAAACACTATTTAGCTATAGTTTTAATTTATACTTTGTGCTTATTTGTACATGCTGCAAGGAGGCTACATCTTCAGTTCTGTTGATCAACATGCTCACTTTTGTCACACTCAGAAGCTGTACCTATAAGGAATGTGTGTGGCTAAAAAAGGTGGGTTAGGTATGCATGTGACCTAGTCCAGTAAAAATCACATGACGTACACAGTTATGGACCCCCAGACCTCTCTGCAAAATAAAAGTGACTTTAATTAAATTTTTTAATTAATATACATCACTGAGACCCTACTATGAGCCTCAAAACTCAGGGCAAAAAGGAGAATATTTCTGTTCTAAAGTAAAATGACATTTTGTTCCAGAATAGGAAAGATGGCCACTGAAATACAAAATTAAGCAGGTATGTACTTAATATAGAAAAGTAGAGAAGGTGTACGGAAATCAACTTTGAAAAATAGCACAAATTTGTATTACATTTTTCCAAGTCTGACTTAGTTTTCATGAATTTATTCATATGATTTAAAAAAACAGCTTCTGGCAATTTACTATCAAATATCATATTGAACTCAAATCTGAGAACTGCATTTGCTCTCAGTAAAAAAGACTGTTTCGTTAGAGAGTTTGCTCTAGTTTCCTCAAATCTGTCTGCTTTTATTAAAAGATTGCAAAAGTTCATTCCTCAGCTCCATTAGTTTCCTAAAACTACACTTAAAATTACCATAGACTCGGCTTAAATAATAAAATAAAACATTTATTTGGTTTTAATTCTGGAGGTCAGAAGTTTGAAATATGTTTCTCTGGGCTACCTACTTTGTACTTTGCTCCCAAAAGCAGAGATTCTGTATCTCAACAGAATAACTGAACCAGGCCTGGCCGCCCCTTGGGGGACCTGTCTAAGGAGCTGGGGAGGGAGACACAGGCAGCCATCTGTTAAGGGTGTGGCCTGTGCCAGGCTCTGTGTTAAGTCACAGTTTATAGGCACATGGTGACTTCATCTCTGGGAAAACCCCAAGATNCCAAAGCTGATGAAAACTATAAATGCACAGATTCAAGAAGCTCAATGAACCCCGAACAGAAAATAAAAATAAAAACAGCCAGAGAAAATTTAGAAAATAAATAAAAAATAAAAAAGTAGGCAGAGAAAGAAAGCTATTACTATATCTACATACACAGAACAAAGTTTAGAATGCACAGATACTTCTTGTCAGGAACAACGGAAGGCAAAAGATAAGGAAAATGCATTCTAATAATGCTGGAAGGAAAATAAATGGTGGAAATAGAATTCTGTTCCAGAAATAATAGCATGGAAACACACACATTACTCTACGTAACAGAGAGCGAGCGGGGATTTGCTGTGAGACGGAGCTCAGCTGACCCAGAGGGCCGGGCCAGGCTGGGAGGTGGGTGGGGCGCTCGGGGGGAGGGGTCTTCTGTGTCCTTGAGGCTGAGTCATGTTGGAGCAGGGCAGGGGCTGACACAGTATTGTAAAGCAATTATCCTCTGATAAAAACGGAATACACAGAAATGTTAAAAAAAAAAAAAAAAAGAAGCAAAATCAGCCGTTTCATCCAGGAGACCTACCCTAAAAGGAAAGTTAAAGGAAGCTTTTCAGGCTGAAGGAAAGTGATATCACTTGGAAGCTTGAATCTACACAAAGGGAAGAACACTGAAGTGGTGAATGCGAGTGCAAATAAAAAATAAATGTCTCCCTAATTTAAAATTTTCTTTAAAAGCAATTGAACGTTTAAGGAAAAAAAAGAAAAAAATACAATGACCCCCCTACATAGGCACTGTCAAGGTGAGAACTTTCAAAGATGGGAACGTGCGTTGGCAGGTCTGATCGTGTGACAATAATGTGAGTACTGTGTAGCCAATTGTGTTAGTTGGGGAATTAGGCTAACTCTGTTGGACCTACAAATTAGACTTACCGATGCACTCTCAGAATGGAACTCATTCGTATGTAGGGGACTTACTGTAATAACAATGCATTGTGGGGGGTACTGAAGTAAAGTGAATAGCAACAGCTCCTTAAAGGACCTGGGGAGAAATGGAAGCACAGCTGTTCTGTGGTTTGTAGAGTCCATATTACGCGGTATGTTAGGATTTGAGAGTAAACTGCTGTTAAATGTGAGTGCTGTGCCAGGAGCCAGCATGAGGAATCCCACCCGTGACAAGGTCATGCGGCAGAGGCCTTGATGGGCAAGGTGAATCAGGCCTCGGGGTTTCCCCCTGGTATTTCCCGAGCATGTATCCCCCAAAATAAGAATATGCTTGCCTTACTGTATTGTATTTTTCCACTCTTCTGACACATCTGGAAAAAGTCAACTCAGGGCTTTAGTCTTCTGCATTTGAAAGAGTGTTTCAATCCAAAAACTCCTCTGATGGCTTTCTAGCCTGCCTGCAGCACTCGTACAGCTGCGCATGAGATTGTTTGAGGCCTCCCGACTGCGGGAGGCACAGGAAGCTTAAAACATCCTAGGAATGGAGGGGCTTCCGAGGAGTCAAAATCATTAGAATAGGACTGATTAAAGGTTTCATTTGTTGAGCCAATACTTGCTGCCAAATTTTCATATCTTTTATTTGTAGATATAGTTGGTATATAGAAAAACAGGTAGTAGACCTGGTATTAGCAACATTAGATCTTTGAGTTAAGTACTTTCTTTGTTATAACCCACTGCACCTTTGTTCTACACGAATGTAACTTTATGGGTTACACCCTAGTATTTTGAAGGTGATGCAGAGTAAAGAAAAAACATTTCTAAGGAAAAGGAGTTTTCTGGTTGATAGACAATTATCCAGGAAGAGAGCCATAAAAATGTTAACAGACCTCTTGGCCAGAAGATAATGTAAACCACCTGAGACCTTTTGTATATGGGAGGGTATGCAAATAGAAAGCCTGGTCTCGATGAGTGTCAGGACTGCTGCCCCTGCATAACTCTGCATATTCCATTATTTCTTTATGTACAACTTGGGGTATTTAAGCTGATTTTGAAAAATAGTTTTGGAAGTCTTGCACCGATGCTGGGCTTCCCCATGTCATTCTTTTCTCCCCTTTTTCGGCTGAATTCCCATCTGGAGCAGGGAGGCTCACCATGTCTACTTACTTGTCCCGGCTTTTAAGATCCACGTGAGGGGGAGCCCAAGGCTGGGCACCCCTTGATATTCAAGAGGACGCCGGTGGCCTAACGTAGATAGTGCAAACCTCTTGTCTCAAGGTTTTATTGGTTTTCTCCGTAAACCAAGTTATTCAGCCTCCTTTTCTCCATTAAATTTCCTACTATACTATTTCTTCCTAATCTAATCTTATATTTCTAAATAAATAAATTTTCCTCCCTATCCGTCTCCCCTTCAAATCACCCTGGATACACCAGGGCTGGACCCTGGCAATGCTGTGAACTCTATACACCATCAAAAAATAAAGAAAGCAGATAATGATAATAAGTTGGAGAGAGAAAATAGAATCTAGAAATAATCCATAAGAAAGCATGAAAAGAGGAAAAAAGTACCAACAACCAGATGGAAAACAAAATAGTAAGGTGTTAGACTTAAATCCAACCATATTAGTAACTACATTAAATACAAACACTTCCAAAGTGCAGCTGGGGATTTCCTGGTGGGCTAGTGCTTAGGAGTCAGTGCGCTCACTGCTGAGGGCCGAGGCTCAGTCCCTGGGCAGGGCACTAAGGCTGCATGGATCACATGGCACGGCCTCAGGAGGGGAAGCAAGGAAGGGCGGTAAGGTCAGCACAATGAAAAGGCAGCCCGTGCGACAGGAGAACAGGTCTTAAAACCGTATCTAACAAGGGATTAATATTAAAAATATATAAAGAATTTTTACAACCCAACAATAAACTAAACCAAACACTTCAATTTAAAAATGAATGAAGGACTTGAATATATGGACATTCCTTCAAAGAAGATATACAGAAGGTCAACAAACATGAAAAGAAGCTCAACATCATTGCTGCTGCTGCTGCTAAGTCGCTTCAGTTGTGTCCGACTCTGTGCGACCCCATAGACGGCAGCCCACCAGGCTCCCCCCATCCCTGAGATTCTCCAGGCAAGAACACTGGAGTGGGCTGCCATTTCTAAGGAAATGCAAATCAAAGCCACTTTACACCCACTAATATGGCCATTATTTAAAAATAAAAAAAAAAACAGAAAGTAAACACTGGTGAAGGTGTAGGGGAAGTGAACCAATGCGATTAGTTAGCAGGATAACCACTGAGGAACACGCTGGGGCACTCCTCAATCACACACAGGTTTACCTGGCGGTCTAGCAGCCCCAATTCTGGGCGCACAGCCAGATGGATTGGAATCAGGGACTCAGACAGGCGTTGTACACCCATGTTCAAGGAGTACTTGCTCCCAACAGCCAAAGGTGAGCATCGACAGGTAATGGGTAACGGAACATGCCCACACAACAAAACAGTAGCAATCTTTAAAAAGGAGGCAATTCAGACCCAGGCTGCAGCACGAACCCTGAAACGCCGTGCCAAGTGCAGAGATCCAGGTGCACGCTGAGGACACTGTGTGGCTCCTCTCCTGTGCGAGACCCAGAGCAGGCAAATGCACGGACAGACGGACAGCAGGGCAGCGCGCGCAGAGGCTGGGGAGGCACGGGGCAGTCGGCTTCAGAAGCCAGAGGAAGCCCTGGAGGGGGCGGTGCCAAAGGCTGCACAGTGTGAATACGCTCAGTGTGAACACCTCGCTTTAGAAGTGTGACTATGGTGCAATTTATATGCATATGTAACCACAATATTTTTTTTAAAGATGAGGAGAAGAAGGAGGAGGAAGAGACTGAGGAGAAAGATGCAGGATTTGGGAAGAAAACCTCAAAGCATTTTTGACTGAGATGACTGGAGGTCCTTTGCTTTTTTTCCACAGCAGAGGGAAATTCTGGGATTGCAGTCTGGCCCACCTCCCCAGTTCTCCTCTCAGAGAACTCCTGCGTGCTAGAAATCCGTGGCCAAATGGGCCTGTGGGTCTGTATTCTGGCATGGGAACTTGTTTTTTCTTACTTCCCAGTTTAATTTAGGGGAAGGCGCTTCACCAAAGTGCTCAAACAGGAAGGAGAAACTACCAACACTGTTATCCTCTCTTACAACAGCCTCAGAGTCGAGCTAAAGCTACCATTACCCCTGTCCCTCAGTTCCCTTAAAAACACTCGCTTCCCCACTGGATCCCACAGAGAAGGGAAGTCGGGCTGACCCCACAGGTGCAGACGGAGCCGGCAGCCCAGCCCTCACAGGCTCCTGTGAGGATAAGGACCCTTCCTCCGGGGGCTCCTGCTTTTTCCTGCATGCCGCCTATGGATTCAGGGGTCAGGCCAGATCCCAGACTTGGACATGGCTTTCCTCCCTGAATGATTGAATAATGACCAATTTATCCAATAACAGATGCTGTGGGGGACTTTCCTGGGGGCCCAGTGGTTAAGAATCCTCCTGTCAGTGCAGGGGACACAGGTTCGACCCCTGCTCCGGGAAGATTCCACCTGCCATGGGGCAACAAAGTCCAACCCCACAGCTACTGAAGCCCAGAGCCCGGGCACCAAGAGAAACCCTCGGGCACTACAGCCAAGGGTAACCCTTGCCCACTGCAGCTGGAGAAAGCCTGCAGGCAGCAATGGGGACCCAAAGAAGCAAAAATAAAGAACTTAAAAAAAAACCTTATGGATATTCAACTCAGTAACAATTCAGATCTGATGCCAAAGTGGTTCCTTCACACAGAGCAATGGAACTCTGGCATTGATGTAACCACTGTTAGGATAAGAATAACAATAATAATACCAACATTGGCTGACATTTGGGATCCTTTCATGTAACACTTTTCTTATTGACTTATTTAATCACAGTAATGCCATGAGGGAGGTTTTGTTGTCATCCCTGTTTCACAGATGTGGAAATTCAGGCACAGAGAGGGGAGATAACTTTCCCAGTTCTATTTTGTTGTACAGAATCCACCTGCAGTGCAGGAGATCTGGGTTAGATCCCTGGGTTGGAAAGACCCCCTGGAGAAGGGAAAGGCAGTCCACTCCAGTATTCTGGCCTGGAGAATTCCATGGACTATACCCATGGGGTTGCAAAGAGTCAGACACTGCCGGGAGCCAGCACGGGAGATCCCAACCATGGCAAAGGTCATGAGGAAGAGACCTGACGGGCAAAGGTGACTCAGGACTCGAGGGACCCCCTGGACCTGCTCGAGCATCTGCCCCAAAACCAGAATCTGTCTGTCTTACTATTTCATGCCTCTCACCAACACCTCTGACATTAACGGGGGGCTATCCCCAACCGCCTTTCTCTAAATAAAATCAATTTAGAGCTCTAGATAATAAATCTCCTGGGCATAATAGAGTGTTCCAATCCAAACCCCTCTGATGACTTTCTAGCTTGCCTGACAGGCTTGTCCAGACTCCTGCAGCTACTCATGCAATTGTTTATGGCCTCCCAGCCATGAGAGGCACAGGAAGCCTAAAACATTCTAAAAATATAGAGCCTGTCAGGGAGTTAAGAAATTATTAGAATAGTACTGGTGGAGGGTTTCATTGTTGAGCCAATATTTGCTGCTAAAGTTTCCATATCCCTTACCCATTGTGTCCCTGAGAATATATTATTAATATAGCTGACATGTGGGAAAAATAAGTAGTACCCTTTGATTTAACCACATTAGACCTTGAGTTAATCAATACCTGCTAACATTTTATGACCCTTTCTGATGATGATTAATCAACCAGAAAACTTATTTTCTCCAAAGGTGATTTTTCTAAAGTCAGGTGCCACTCCTGCAGCTACTCATGCAATTGTTTATGGCCTCCCAGCCATGAGAGGCACAGGAAGCCTAAAACATTCTAAAAATATAGAGCCTGTCAGGGAGTTAAGAAATTATTAGAATAGTACTGGTGGAGGGTTTCATTGTTGAGCCAATATTTGCTGCTAAAGTTTCCATATCCCTTACCCATTGTGTCCCTGAGAATATATTATTAATATAGCTGACATGTGGGAAAAATAAGTAGTACCCTTTGATTTAACCACATTAGACCTTGAGTTAATCAATTCTTTCCAAGCATAGCCCACTACACCCTTACCCTATAGGAAGGCAACCTTATCTAGTGCTTTCAGAGAGTGGCACCTGACTTTAGAAAAATCACCTTTGGAGAAAATAAGTTTTCTGGTTGATTAATCATCATCAGAAAGGGTCATAAAATGTTAGCAGGTCTCCTGGCCAGAAGATGATGTAAGTCACCTGAGACCTTTGTATATCGGAAGGAATGCAGAAAGAACGCCTGGTCTCGATAGGGGTCAAGACTGCTGACCCTGCATGACTATGCATCTTCCATTATTTTCTATGTACAGCTTAAGGTATATAAGCTTCTTTGGAAAATAAAGTTGCGGGCCTTGCTCACTGAAGCTTTGTCTCCCCATGTCACTCTTCTTCTCTCTTTCTCTTCCTTTCTTTCTCTCTTTCTCTCTTTTTCAGGTTGATCCCCTGGAGTGCAGGGGCCCTCTGAGTTCCTTTTCCTGCCCCGGGCTTCTAAGACCCACTCAAGAGGGTGCCCAAGGTGGGGCATCCTCTGCTATTTGGGACGGCACCTGTGGCCTACGTGAATAGAGCAAGTCCCGTGCTGGGGCTTTATTGGCTTTCTGTGTAAACCAAGGAATATCAGCCTCTATCTCTCCTTTATTTTCTTAACTGCAAAATTCTTTCCTTAACTCTTTATCTATCTCTCTCAGTCGCCGACACCGTCATGCTTCGGATACCCTGGACCCAACCGGGGCTGGACCCCGGTAAGACAGGACGGAGTGATTTTCACTTTCACTTCATTTTAGTCATTCAGGAATGCCCAACTCTGCGACCCTTGGACTTTAGCCCACCAGGCTTCTTGGTCCGTGGTATTTCCCAGGCAAGAATACTGGAGTGGGTTGCCATTTCCTTCTTCAGAGGTTTTTCCCAACCCAGGGACTGAACTCACATCTCCTGCTTGACAGGCAGATTCTTTACAGCCGAGCTGCCAGGGAAGCCTTCTCAGTTCATGTGAAAGTGTTAGTTAGTCATGTTGGACTCTTTGCCATTCCAGGGACTATAGCCTCCAGGGTCCTCTGTCCATGGGATTCTCCAGGCAAGAATACTGAGAAGCAGACCAGTTTGAGGCTCTGTGTTGCTGTTATTATCCAAGTTATTTCTCTAGAAAGCTCAGGTTGCTGTTTTCCAGTCACTTAGTCATGTCTGACTCAACTGCAGAATGCCAGGCCCCCCTGTCCATCACCAACTCCCAGAGCTTGCTCAAACTCATGTCCATTGAGTTGGTGATGCCATCCAACATTCTCATTCTCTGTCGCCTCCTTCTCCTCTTGCCTTCAATCTTTCCCAGCATCAGGGTCTTTTCCAATAAGTCAGTTCTGTGCATCCGGTGGCCAGAGAAACCCTGAGAAAGCCCAGGAAGCCAGCTCACATCCACTGAGGTGCTGCAGGAGTTTATCAGCAGTGTGTGCACGGTTTTGGGCATGGCCGGGTCTGGGTTAGCCATGGTAGCCCTCTCTCTGGTGCTCTCTTTCTCTCTTCTCTCTCCTCTCCCCACACTGTGCTCACACGTGTGCTCACCTGGACGTGCACACCTATACATACACACTGTCTCCACCTCTAAAGTTGCTTACCTCTGTGCCGACACAGTTAAACCAACTAGCGTCAGACCTACATCTGAAAGCCTAGCATCTGGTAGAAAGACAGCTTTTTTCCCCTCTCTAGGGTCCCAGCCTGAATCTGGTCTTGAGCCTTGCGGGCCTAATATCCCTAAACCCATCCCTGTGGTCAAGTGGAAGGAAACTTCTGATTGGCCTGACCTGAGCCAGTTGTCCATTTTTTTTTTTTTTTTTTTTTGTCTTTTTGGTGGCGCCATCTAAACTGTGTGGACCAAGAATGAAAAGGCAAACAGATGTCAGTATTCAAAGAAGGAAGCAGCACAAGCAGGAGAGACGAAAATAACAGGCATTCTGGCCAGTAAAGCGGCCGCCGCATCCACTGGAAGTTATCGGCCCACAACGTGGAGTTTAGGGAAGCTCTGTCGCTGGGTTGGATGTCCAGTAGCCTGATTTCCCCCTACAAAGCTTGCTGCCAAAGTCCTTGTAAACATTCTGACAGTTCTGAATTCACGACTCATGATCACTTAAGAGACTGAGCTGCTGCCGTATTTTTTACTTCTATTTTGATATTCATTTATTCATTCAACAGATGTTAATGCAGCCCTAGCTAGGTGTGAGGATCCTGAAATGCAGAGGTGAACCAGCGCCACGGGCCAGGTTTGTGTCCCCGGGTAGGGCTTACTGCTTATTGCTGTTTAATATTGGTTTGCTTGACTACATCAATCACATGAAGCTTTGGCGTATGATGTTGGATTTTTCTCATGACACCATGTACAGAATTTCAAATGGTACCAGCCAGTCAATACCTGTTTGCTGATTGATTATATGATGATAAAGATTCACCCTTCTGCATCATTATTATTTTTTCTCTATTGTTTATCTGTTCCTAGACCAATCAGATCATGAGTGGTAAAAATTACCAGCTATGTTTCTGAGAACATCGATGTCATGCTATTCCTTATACGTGGGGGAAATGGAAATTATTTGCCATGGGAACCCCGCGTCTACTTATCACTGGTGTGGTGGAATGAGGGATCTCACAATTGTCTTTCTTCCCTTTCTGTATTTTTGCTACCTTTGATCTGGAATTTTAATCTCATTGGGTTAAGTTATTTCTGGTGAGATGTTCAAAGACTTTCAAGCGTCTCTGCTTTTTTGAACATTAGCTTCTTTGTGGTGTGTTGTTTTTCCTAATTATTCCAAATATAGTATAATGACTATGAAAGCAGAAAGGAAAACCATTTTATGTTCTTGAATTTGATTTCATACAGCTTCCACTTAGCACCTCTCTAGTTATTAGATTCACTTCAATGTCATTTCCAAGGTGGCTGCCAGAATTATAATCGTTTCAACCCAAGTTTCTATACATTTAGGGAATAAGTCAGTCCATTTGATTTAAGTGCAGGACCTCAACATCCAAATGCATACATGACTTAAGTCTCCTAGTAGAGTTATTACAGGACTGGGCCAGTGCGCATTATTTGATGTATTTATAATTCATTAAATTAATATTTACTGAACACCTGCCATGCGTGAAGGTGGCCAAAAGGTACAAGCTTCCAGTGGTGAGTCAGGCCTGAGGATGGAACGAACAGTGTGGTGACTATGGATAATAAAAGTGCACTGCGTCTTGGAAAGTTGCTAAGAGAGCAGATCTTAGAAGTTTTCATCACAAGAGAAAAGTTTTTAACTATGTGCAGTGATGACTATTAACTAGACTATATATATGTGTGTATATATATGTATATATATTCATTGGTGCTGTGGTAAATGTGTGTGGGAATGGAAGAAGAAAGAAGACTATCTTCCCGCCTCCCCCCCGACCCTGGTCTGTATTTCTGCTGCCTTTGATCTGAAATTTTCATCTTATTGGTCACATGCCTCATGGCCAAAAGGCCAAAACATAAAGAGGAGGCAATATTGTAACAAATTCCATAAAGTCTCTGAGAAATGGTTCACACTAAAAAAAAATGAAATCTTAGAGAGATTAGCACAGAGAAAGAGACAGAGACCAATCCAGTGAGCACACAGTGAGAAGACGGCAGGCGGTGGGCCAAGGAGAGAGGCTTCAGGAGAAATCACTGCGCGTGTGGGACAGACAGGAACGACGGGCGTTGTGGCCAGTGAAGCAGCCAGCCGCGCTCACTGCGCGTTATCTGGGAGTTCAGTCGTGTCTGACACTCTGTGACCCCACGGGCTGCAGCCCGCCAGGCTCCTCTGCCCGTGGGCTTCTCCAGGCAAGGACACCGGAGTGGGTTGCCCTGCCCTCCTCCAGGGGATCTTCCTGACACAGAGATTGAACCCGTGGCTCCTGCAGCAGCTGCATCTCAGGCAAATTCTTTACCCACTGAGCCACTGGGGAAGCCCATACACATGTTTATAGTATTTCTATTGCACACATATACTGTGTATGTATATAGTTTCAGGCCTTCCCTGGTGGCTCAGACGGCAAAGCGTCTGCCCGCAGTGCGGGAGACCTGGGTTCAATTCCTGGGTCAGGACGATCTCCTGGAGAAGAAATGGCAATCCACTCCAGCACTCTTGCCTGGAAAATCCCATGGATGGAGGAGCCTGAGAGGAGCCTGAGAGGATACAGTCCGTGGGGTCGCAGAGAGTTGAACACGACTGAGCAACTTCACTAAAACTAAATGTAGTTTCAGGCGTACAGATCATTACATTGTATGCCTGAAACTAATACAACTTTATATGTCAATTGTCAACTGAACCTCAATTTAAAAATATTAATAAATGGATTCCCACCCTCAAGGACTGGGAAGAGATGTAAATCCCAGAGCGGGGGCAGGAGTCAAGGAAGGGCCCTGAGGTGGGGGACCCAGTCAACTCAGCTACCATGGCAAAGTGTCACAGATGGAGAGGCCTAAACCGCAGAAATATAGTTTTCACAAGTCTAGAGGGCAGAAGCCCAAGGTCAAGGTGCTGGCAGCTTTGGTTTCTTCTGAAGCCTCTCTCCTTGGCTTACTCACAGCCATCTTCTCATTGTGTGTTCACTTGATTGTCTATCTTTCTCTGTGCTAATCTCTCTTTTTAAGATTTTTTTTTTATATGAGCCATTTCTTAGAGACTTTATGGAATTTGTTACAATATCGCCTCCTCTTTATGTTTCTGTCTTTTGGCCATGAAGCACGTGGGATCCCAGTTCCTTGACCAGGGATCGAACCCTCACCCCCTGTGCTGGAAGGGGAGGTCTCAGCCACTGGACCACCAAGGAAGTCCCTCTGTGTGAATCTCTTATTCTTATAAGGACACCAGTCATGCGGAACTAAGGTCACCCTTACAAACCCATTTTAACTTGATTACGTCTTTAAAGGCCTTGTTGATGAATACAGTCACACTCTGAGATGCTAAGGGCTGCAGCTTCCCAGGAGGCACAGTGGTAAAGAACCCGCCTGCCAATGCCAGGGACACCAGAGATGCACGTTCAATTCCTGGCTCGGGAAGATACCCTGGAGTAGGAAATGGCAACCCACTGCAGTAGTCATGCCTGGAAAATTCCACGGGCAGAGTAGTCTGGTGGGCTCAGTCCATGGGGTCGCAAAGAGCTGGACATGTCTGAGTGTACACAACACACACACACACACACACACACACACAGCTTCAATGTGAATTCTGGGAGGACACAATTCACCTTATAATGGAGGTTCAGGGCAGTCCTGAGGAAGGGAGACATTTGAGCAGAGACCAAATAAGGGAGAAAGTCGCAGGTACAGGGCAAGTCATCCGGGGAGGAGCGTTTCCGGCAGGGAAGGAGCGAGTGCGCGGACCAGAGCCGCTGTCAGGGAGGCCGTGGTGACCCCCAGAGCCGTGAGGGAGGCAAGGACGCCACAGGCTTAGGCAGAGGCCAGGGGCGAGGAAGCCTGGAGGCGTGGCAAGGACTGAAGTTTCTTGTGAATGTTGTGGGAAGTCAGAGGACTGTTTTGAGCGAAGTGGGGATATAATTTCACATATGTTTTTAAAGGATTATTTTTACATTGACAACAGATTTTTCTATAGACTCCCAAGAATTCACTTGGAAAGATCAAATTGATCTTGAAACCCAGAAACATTTCCTAGAATAGTTGAGATGCAGACCTCAGTGGTTACTCTCCTGTGATTTTCTAGGAATTCTTTCCTTCGAAGGTTAAAGTATCAGCTAAGAATTCTTGGGATTACTGGGTTACTGCTGAGGTCTCCCCTGCCGCATCCAATGATGCTGAGTTTTTGACAAGAGAAATATTTGGCTCAATTTGCATATACGGAAAAGCCCTCTTCTTGAGAAAAAAACTCTGGTTCTGGTGAGTGGGTCTGTAGTCATTGATTTATAAGGAGTGATATTCAATTGACATCACTTGGGACAGTCCGAGTCAGGGAAAACTCTTGACTTTTTTCCACCTTTGACAAATCTCATCTCTAGAATAGACGAAATAACAGGAGTGAGTAACAGTTTCTTTGAAAGTCTAAAGCAAGTTGTTGCCCCCCCAGATAAGGGATCCGCACAAAGCAAGTCACATCTCTAGACCCTGTCTGAAACAACAGAGGACGGGCATTCTCCAGCGCCAAGGGAGGCCGCCTGCACAGCACTGGTCACTTACAATGGCCACATCCGCCTTTACAGAGTGTTCATGCTGCACCCAGATTCAAGCTCTATACTAAGTGAAAGTGAAGTCGCTCAGTCGTGTCCGATTCTTTGAGACCCCATGGAATGTAGCCTACCACGCTCCTCTGTCCAGGGGATTTTCTAGGCAAGAGTACTGGAGTGAGGTGCCATTTCCTTCATTGGATAGACTGGTAGTCACCTTTGGGGGAACGTGTAAACATAAACCGTCAGTTTTCCCTCTTACATCTCCATTAAACTTTGTTACTGAGGGCTGCCTTTTGGGATCTGTTAAAACCTTCCTCACATAGAAGAGTATGATGATTTTAGACACACACACACACACACACTCATAGGAAAACTTTCAACTGTAATGTCTTGATTAAACATAGAATTTTAGGTGAGATGAGTTAGATTTCAAAAATTACAACATAGGTCACTTTTTCAGTCTCTCTTCTTTTGGAAACCCACTCTTCTGTTTTATAAACGGGGAGATGGTAGTGAAAGTGAAAGCCACTCAGTCATGTCTGACTCTCTGCGACCGCATGGACTGTAGCCCGCCAGGCTCCTCTGTCCGTGGAATTCTCCAGGCAAGAATACTGGAGTGGTAGCCGTTCCCTTCTCCAAGGGATCTTTCCAACCCAGGGATCTAACCCAGGTCTCTCACACTGCAGTTGGATTCTTTACTATCTGAACCATCAGGGGAGTCCAAGAACACTGCAGTGGGTAGCCTATCCCTTCTCCAGGGGAACTTCTCCACCCAGGAGTTGAACTGGGGTCTCCTGCACTGCAGGCGGATTCTTTACCAGCTGAGCCACCAGGGAAGCCCAGGGGAGATGGTAAATAGAAAGCAAATTGATCTAGTAGATGCCACGGAAATCATTTAGAGAGAACACGAAACAACTTTGAAAGTGTCCCTAACCCCCACAGGGAAAGAGAAGGAATGAACCTACTCTGGCCAAATAATTACAATGATACATGTGTGAATTTCATATTGAAATCCAGTCTGTGTTTAGAAACATTCCTGTAAAGATTGTCTTCAGGTACTTTGAAGATACCTAATGGCCTGGGACACATCTTGTCATAGTCTTGGTACCGAAGGATAGAATGCAAAGCATTAGCCAGAACATCTCAGCCCAGTTCTCCAGCGTTTTGAAGCTACCCTTGAAGGCTGAATTAAAAGGATAGCGCAGCGGTTAAGTAATGTCTCGTTTGCTTCAATAAGCAAAGTTGGAGATTATTTACGATAACACAGTCATCAGAAGGATGTGTTCCTGTGCATTCTGAAGACACGAAGCTTCACTTTGAGCCTGACTATTAAGTCCTTGCTGTGAAGGGGTGGCAAGTGTGATTAACTTGTTAGATTAGCAAGGTTCTACTGCATTTTCGCTTTAAGCCAGAGTGCTTTCACAGCTGAGCTGTAATGCTCTGAAAATGCCTGCATAACAAGATCCAGGCGTGGAGTTGAATCCCAAATGGTAAATGGCCAACAGCATTTATCCACTGTTATGTTGCTGAAGCCATCAAGAGTCAGCACGCCGGAAAAGACACTGTGCCTAAGCCGCGAAGCACAGAGGAAGGCCGTGCTGGAGACACGGTTCTTTCAAAGATCATGAACAGGGCGTCCCTGGTGGCTCGGACGGTAAAGAATCTGCCTGCAGTGCAGGAGACCCGGGTATGGTCCCTGGGTTGGGAAGATCTCCTGGAGAAAGGAATGGCAACCCACTCTGGTGTTCTTGTCTGGAGAATTCCATGGACAGAGGAGCCTGATGGGCTACAGTCCACGGGGTCACAAAGTGTCAGACACGCCTGAGTGACTAACACACGGGGTGGGGAGGTAGCTCCATTTTCTAGAGAAAACCGGCATGAACTCCAGGCCCTTCTTAGAAAGCGAGGAGAAAGAATGAAGCTAAATTATCCTATTGATGACTACATGTTACATGCAGCTCCCCAGAGTCCATGCTTGGAAGAGAATTTCAAGGCATCACATTTAGCTTGTTGGCCAAGCGGGACTGCCGCATACTTGAGTAAACACAGGTTTCCTAATAGTCTCTTTCTTAGGGCCTCCCCTGTGGCTCAGCTGGTAAAGAATCCGCCTGCAATGCAGGAGACCTGGGTTCCATCCCTGGGTTTGGGAAGATCCCCTGGAGAAGGGAAAGGCTACCCTCGCCAGTATTCTGGCCTGGAGAGTTCCATGGGCTGTATAGTCCATGGGGTCTCAAAGAGTCGGTCACGACTGAGTGCATTTCACTTTCACTTAGAAGAATGGAGTACCAAAATCCTTGAGATCAGGAGAATTTAAATATCTTAGGGAGGCAGGAAAAGGAATCAACTTGCGGAAACATGGAGGAAGGAAGGAAACCTAGCTGTACCTTATAGCAGATAGCTAAGGGAGTGTGAAAAGGGTTGGCCAAAAAGTTCGTTTGGGCTTTTCATCACATCTTATGGAAAAACTCAAATTTTTTTGGCCAAACCAATACACTGCAGAAAATTACCTTGCAGCTGCCAACTTAAGCTCTAGCTTGCAAAGTTGCCTGGACCCACGAATAGGCTGAATCAGTTACAAACTCTATTTGCTTGACTTGAAGCAGTCTGCGACCTTCATTCCCACGTAACTGATGTGTTTGGCCAGTGTGACCCTGGACTCGCGCTGAACACGACAGGTGAACAAAGAGACTTGGCTTTGGGCTCGAAAGGTAAGAAGTGGGCGTGCTCACCTGCAGCAAAGGTGACACGTGGTGGCGGGGTCTTAGGTGTAGGTTTTGACAGAGTTAGGAAGAGCTTGGTGGTTGCAACCAAGGATGGAAAGGTAGCTCTTTCCTTTGCTTTGTTGGTAGCTTCTGAGAAGAGTTTAGGGTAGGGCCAGGGATGCAGACGCAGCCTGGAGCTGCAATAGCAAGAGTGTTGGGTCTAGAAAGATAAATGAAATCTATCCCTCACTCCCTTGGCAGCGTCCAGAGTCATAGAGAGGGAAGGTATTACTGTTTTCTAGGAGGATGAACAATGACATTTAATTGACTATCTTTGCAAACTTTGGATATAAGAAGGAAGCGAAACCTTTACCCAGGATTAAGAGTAACCATCATCATTTTAAAATAATATATACAAGCTCCATGAGGCCTTTTAGTCCTAATGAAGGAAAGCGAAAGTGTTAATCACTCAGCCGTGTCCAACTCTTTGGACTCTTTGCCACCCCCATGGACTGTGGCCCACCAGGCTTCTCTTTCCATGGAATTTTCCAGGCAAGAATGTTGGAGTGGGTTGCTATTTCTTTCTCCAGGGGATCTTCCTGACACAGAGATCAAAGCCAGGTCTCCTGCGCTGCAGGCAGATTCTTTACTGTCTGAGTCACCAGGGACAAAACATTTTAGTACATTGATGTCCTTAACTGAATTGCATAGAAAAAATTTTTTTAATTGAGAAAATCCAAGAAGAAAAAGTAAGATATGTTTTATTTTATAAATAGAATCAGTAAAAATAAGTTTCTTTAAGCTTCTGACTGCATATTTGCTATCATACCCCCTAAGCGTGACTGAATGGGTTTTCACTGGGTTGGAGGGCACGTTTGCAGTGATGTGACTTGAAATATGGGCTCCATGGCAAAACTTCCTTGGTCCTGGAGGGCTACTTCAAAGACGTGGGAATTGGCAAGGTGGGGTGGGGTAGGGTGTGTGACTGCCAGTGACCAATGAAGAGACACACCCTGGGTATTATCTTTGGTCAGATTCTCCCAGAAACAGACTTGGAAATGAAGATTTATGTGCAAGGAACTTTCTAAGGAACTGCTCCCTGGGGAAAATCAGAGGGGGTGGAGTGGAAGTAGGGAGGACAGGCAGGGCAGAGAACACAAAGAAGCCAGGCCAGAGCCGTTTCAGGCAAGGCTAAGCTTCGGCGCGACCCCAGGGAATCGGGGGTGTAAATTACACTTGACCCCAACTCTGGGACGAGAGCTGGGTTTTCAGAGTGGGCACCAGTCAGTCACGGACCAAAAGACGCCCAGGTGAAGAGAATCTAAATTCCGATCTTTGGAAGACGGTCACGGTGTTGGCCGCTGGCTCAAACACAGAAGCCAGGGGTAGAGCGTCCAGAAATGGAAAAAGAATAAAGAATTTTGAGGGCATCAGAGAGAGCCCCTCCAACCGTGTTCATCACATGTGTTGACACCCACGTACAGGATAAGAAATAGGAATTTCAGACAAGTCCACCGTTTCAAAGGCAGACTCTTGCAACTGCAGACGCTGGTTTTCAATTGAGCTGCTTCTCAGATGGGCGGGCAGAGCTTTGCAGCTGGCAGCAGCGGAGATGTGTGTATGCTCGGTCCGGCTCTTACACAATGGCTGGTGATTCCCCCTTGCAGCTGCTGCGTAATCTCGTGTGCCTGCCAAGCTCCCCTCTGGCTGCCCTTGTGAAAGTGGGCACAGGGCCGCTCTGGGGGCGCCTCTGACCCCAGGCACCTAACGAGTTTCTTTCTTATTCAACTTGTGTCAAAAGGAACCCCCCCCCCTTTTTTTTTTCCTTTTCAGAGGGCTGGAGAGTCTGAGAAGTTCCCTTCCAGAAAACATCATGAGGGACTTGATTCTGTGATACAACTACTCCAAGAGTATCACGAAAATGGAGCTTAACTGGGACTGGAGGAATCATGAAAGGCTTCTTGGAGGAGATGGGGCTTCATCCTGGCCTTAAAAGATCAGAGGAATTCAGAGAGAGGGAAGGGCATCCTGGCGGAGGAAAACAAACTGGGCAGAGGCACAGAAGCAATGAGCTTTTACGGCGCAAGCTGAAGACCAGCTTAGCGCAAATGCGAGATCGCGGCGCAAGAGGCGGACTGTTGGTCGCCTTGGGCCTGAAAACTGGGTCATGGTCTTAAGCCGGCTCCCACTCCCGCTTGCCTCCGCTCCTTTCTGTCTCTCTGCCCAATTCCCCACTCAGGCTCGCTTTCCATCACGCTGTGATGTGTGCTGGGCCGTCCTCCTGATGAATATGTGCCAGGCTCCGTGAGCTGACAAGCTTTCAATACAAAGAAACAAATTATACAAGCCAGGACGAGAAGCAGAACAAAATAAAGCCGGCGGGGGCTGGGCTGGGGGCCTCGAGTGGGCAGCCGCTCAGAACAGGCACGGTTCCGAGACTTTTGGAAACGGGGAACCTGATGTGTTAATTAGGCGTCTGTGTCAGTAATGAGACGGCTGGGAGGAAGGTAACGAGGAACAAAAGGGGCCGCGGAGGGGGCCGTTCAGGCCGAGCGGAAGCCCGGGTGTGGGAGAGGGGAGCCGGTGCGTTCTTCTCTGTTACTTTAAGTGTGTCTGCGGTCCCTTGGCTCCATGAGACAGGGCTCGGCCTTCTGAGTGTTGTAAAGCCCCGCGAATAAGGCGCTTCGGGTGTGAGCAGCACTGTGGTTTCTGCCCCCAGGACCCAATTCGGCAGGAAGCGCTGCAGCCTTACCAGCTCCAGCTGGTGGCGGATTTGGGCTTTTCTGAGCGTGTTTGGCTCAGAGACTGTCTGCCGAGATGGGCCACCAGGAGGCTTAGGGACAGCAAAGCAGCGAGGCCCCGGGGCCCCCGGATGAGGGAAGCGCCTCCGGGAGCCTACGCCTCCCCCTGGCTCAGTCCACCCTGCAGCGGGTCTGAGCTCCGGGCCAGGACTCAGACGAGCTTCTAACCCTGGCTCTGCACTTGCTTGCGCTGTGGTCGGATCTTCCAGCTGCTGAGCCTGGAAAAGAGTCTCTCTTCCATGCTGCTGCCACATCCGCTTTCCAAAAGCGGAGCTTCAGACTTACCTTCCTGCTTTCAGAACGGGCTCCTGACTGCTTAGCCAGGGGTCCGCTGCAGGCTTTGGGGACTTGGTGAGTTAGTTACCCCTCCGATACTGAGGAACCTAGGTTAAAATTTTAAGTCCCCTTTTTGATTAAAACCCCGGAGGCAGGCCATGCCTCACAGGAGATAACTTACTCCTTATCTGGTGACTCAGAGTCTCCTGGTCCTTAACAAAGCCCCATTCTATTACTTCTTAACTGATGACTTATAACCTAGTTTCCTGACCTTGCGAAGAGACCCCCTCTCAAAGATGTATTTACTGTCGGATTTTTCCGGGTAATTGTTTCTTTAAGAACTGGCCAAGCGCTGCAGGGTGGAGAAGTAAGGGTGGTGACAGTCACTGCATTGTTGAACTGCTGTGAGAATTCAAGATAATCCTTATAAAGCACTTGGGACGTAGCAACTGCTCAGTTAAACGTCCACTCTTCATGCTTGGCTAAGGGACTGCTTGGGTACAAAGCTAGCAAACAGCTCTGTGATCCCGGGCAAAGCTCTCGATTTCCCCGTGCCTCAGTTTCTTTCCTGTGAAACAGAGTGGTCGACGGGGTAGATGAGCTCGCGCCTCGCGGGCACTGCGAGCAGCACTTGGCGATCAGTGAGGCTTCGCTTCAGTCTGTTGTGCTGTTGCGGTCAGCAGCAAGGCCAGCAGCATCATCGAGATCTGGGAGAAAACAGGAGGACGTTGTGAACAGCGCATTGAAAACAGCCCCAGGTGGCCCCGAGGCGGAGGGGACGGAGTCCACGAGGGACTGGACACGCCCCACGCTTCTCTGCAGAGGTTTGGGCGACCCAGCCAACCCCGGGGCGTCTATAACGAGAGAGGAGCTTCTGGAAACCCAGCGTGCCTGTCGCCTCCTGGCCTGTCCGGTTCTAATGCTGGGCTCCCTCCCACCCCAAGGCAACTGGAAACGGGGCAAATCTTCCCTCGTCAGCCTGTGAGGCACATGGTGGTTAAGTGGGGAGTGCGTGCTCTCTGCTGTCGTGAGGGTCCCTCACGGGAAGTTCATTATGTGGACTGGAGAGGCTGTGATTGGTCCTCCCTGCTTTCCTTGCTGAAGGTCAGGGGTCACGTGCACCCACTGTGTGTCACACCCCTGAGGCTGTCAAACACCTCCCTACCCCTTTGCCAAAGGGATGGGTATGCACCCCAAACAGGCTAAGTCAACATTACTATGGGGTTTGTATGGGAGCTGGGGCTGACGGTGGGGTAGGAGTGAGCTTCCCTCCCCTGCACTAGGGTCAAGAGAGCTGGGGTCATGGGACTCTGGAGGGGCCAGGGTATTCTTGCTGCCACGATGAAGGGATTCTATCTGGGAGAAGCCTCGCCAAGTCAAGAGATGAACCAACTCCTCATGTCCTTGCTTGAGCGCCGGATACAGCCATACCCGAAGGCAGACTGCCCCAGACTTTCCAGGCACCCGGGCCAGCTAACTCCCTACAGCCGCGTTTAAGTCACCGTGCTGGCTAACACAGTGCCTCTATTTGCAGCCATGAACATTTTGCTTCACACACATGAAACTCATTTCTGTTACGAGTAAGCACATGAGAAAAATAAGTTGTCAGGAGTCACCTAGGAGTGAGGAATAGAAAACCGGTACGACAGGAGGCAGAAAAGCACTGAAGCCTCGGGGAAGTAAACAAAGGCTGGAGAGCACCCGGCCGGCTGAGCGTGAGCGGAGGCAGAGAGCGGGGCCGCACCTAAGAGGGGCAGAGGCCGGGCCAGGCCGTGAGGCTATCACGGCCACGGACAAAGCCCCCAACGGGCCTCCGTGCGGTGGCACAGACCTGGCAAGTCACTGTTCAGCTGTCTTGAGCTGATTGAAAATTACCCGCAGCATTCTAAATCACAGAGTGTGTGGGCTTGGATCCACACAGCCCTGGGTTCGGGGCCAGCTTTGTGACATTCTAGTTGAAGGATATTAGGGAAGTTATTGGACATCTGTGAACCTGAGTTTCCATTTCTGTACCACAGGGATAATAACACCTTTCTCATATAATATGCAATGAGGCTACTATTTTATTCAAATTATTCTATACTCCCCAGGACCACAATAGGACATAAGCGAGACAGCCCACAAGTCCATGCCAAAAAGCCCAGAACACACTGAATATGTGGATGAGGAGTACAACACAGAAGAAAAGACTTTTTAGCATGCCTATTATCTGCAAAAAAAAAAAAGTGTTGATTTACAAGCGTACCTTTGTGAAACCATAGGAGAGCAAATCTGAAAAATGTCCAGACAGTAAAATATGAAAAATGGAAAAGTATGCGATCCTCTTTAGGGCGATTTTCAATCTATTCATCATCATTCCTGCTCTTTTTATTTGTTTTGCCGTTTTCGTAGTTCTGTTTTAGTTACAGAATGTTTTAAGGCATTTGGGAAGTCCTTCTTGTCGTCAGGCATGACGCCCTTTCATCGCATTAGCTGCTTCGGGGCTCCAGCTTGCAGGCTCAACAGAGTCGGGGCGGGTGGCCTGCGTCCCGGACAGAGCAGCGGGGTCTGAGGGTGGCTGCGATGCGGCAGCAGAGTCACTCAGAGAGCAGCAAGGAGGCAGGGTTCTCTGGGCTGACACTCGCGATGCTTAAGTCTCCGGCTGAGTTAGGGCTGGCCACAGAAACAGAACAAGCAGGAAGGATGGATGGATATTATAGGTAGAGAGCTCCATCTAGACCAGTCTAAAAACAAGCAGGAAGGATAGATGGATATTACAGGTAGAGAGATCCATCTAGCCCATCTAAAAGGATATTATCTATCTGTCTGCCGTCTGTCTCTCCATCTACGTCAGTCACCAGTCTAGCTAGCCTTGGAGTAGGAGAAAGAGAGAGGCTGAGAAAGAAAAACAGAGGCAGAGATAGATAACCTTTTACATTTTTATTTTTTGGCCACATGGCACATGGGACCAGGGATGGAACCCACACCCCCTGCGTTGGAAACTTAACCACTGGACCGCCAGGGAAGTCCTGAGACAGAGACTGTTAAGAAATTGGTTTACACGATTACAAAGGCTGGCAAGTCCGAGATACAGAGGGTAGGCCAAGAGGCTGGAGACCAGGGAAGAGTTGCAGTGTGAGTCCAGAGACCAAATCTGCCCGCAGAATCCCCTCTTCTGCCAGGGAGGGCAGTCTTTTTTTTTTTTTTTTCTATTAAAGCCTGCAACTGAGTAGATAGGGATGTAATCTGCTTTATTAAAAAAATCTACTGATTTAAATGTTAATCCTACATAAAAATATCTTCACAGAAACATCTAGAATAACATTTGGCTGAATATCTAGGTGCCACGACCTACCCATATTGACACACGGAATTAACTGTCATACCTCCTCAAATGGTTTTTGGAACACTTCCCAAATTGAGGCCCTGGTGTGTGTTTGGGGGTGGGGGAGACATGAGCAGAGCTGTTGCTGAGACAGCAAACCCAATCCCTCACGTCCCCATGTCTTGAGACTCCCTGAAATCATCAGAGTGATGGTGTTGGGAGGCCCAGAATGGCAACTGGGAACTCCAGGGGTGGAGAGCTGGGTCTTTACGTGAAAATGCTCACATCCGCACCCACAGCCTGGCGAGGCCTGAGGACACTGGGGGTA
This sequence comes from Aepyceros melampus, assembly GCA_006408695.1. Lineage (NCBI taxonomy): Eukaryota > Metazoa > Chordata > Mammalia > Artiodactyla > Bovidae > Aepyceros > Aepyceros melampus. The sequence goes on along the minus strand of SJXQ01007693.1, from coordinate 246,775 downwards.
CGGTTTCTTCTTGCCAAGGTAGGTGCTGAAGCCTCATCTACCCATCTTCACACCTGGTGCCCAGCACACGCTGGGACAGCGTACAGGTATTCAGTGAGTTTTCAATGAACGTCGTCATAAATTCTGTATGCCTGGTAGTGGCACAGACAAGCGGCTTATTCATTAGAGGGTAGCTGAAAATAGACACCATGATCCACGCTAGTCCAGTGGGCCGTTCATGAGACGTTGACAGCAGCCGCTGGCAGTAATAGGAGACCCACCTGGGGTGGAGACCTGGGGGTCTGCACTCTCCCTCTGTCCACGGGCCTTAGGAGAGCATGCCATCCTGTCTTCCGTGGTGTGTAAAACTAGAAGTTTAGACCAGATGGTTTGTGTGATTTATTCCAGTTCTCACGCCTACAATTCAGGAAAAGTATCCAGATAGTGAACAAACAGTGGGATATGGTGTGGAATTCACAGCCACGAAGGAGACTCAGGGAAAGACGACAACCGACCGACCCCTGTTCCACCTTCTCTACTTGATTTCAGAGCAGTTGCCTCTCTGAACGAGCAGGCCAAGTGAACTGATCCTTCATCATCTGGGAATTTCACTCTCTTAAGAAACTGTCAGTTCTAATGTTTAAAGAGATGTTAGCCTGGATGGGCGGAGAAGGCAGTGGCACCCCACTCCAGTACTCTTGCCTGGAAAATCCCATGGACGGAGGAGCCTGGTGGGCTGCAGTCCATGGGGTTGCAAAGAGTCAGACACGACTGAGCGACTTCACTTTCACTTTTCACTTTCATGCATTGGAGAAGGAAATGGCAACCTACTCCAGTGCTCTTGCCTGGAGAATCCCAGAGACAGGAGAGCCTGGTGGGCTGCCGTCTCTAGGGTCGCACAGAGTTGGAGATGACTGAAGCGACTTAGCAGCAGTAGCAGCAGCTTGGATGGGAGGGAAGTTCGAGAGAGAATGGATACATCTATACGTATAGCTGAGTCCCTCGGCTGTGCGCCGGAAACCAAACAACAGAGGTAACTGGCAAAACTAACATGAAATCAAAGTTCAGAAGCAGCGGTCACCTGCTCCCTGGCCCCTGCGCCTGGCGGCCTTGAGGGGGTGCAGGCTGGGCTCAGCCTCCAGAACGAGCAGGGCCTGAGAAGCGGGCCTGCAACGTGCAGTGTGGTGGGCACGGGCGTGAGAACTGGGAGGGGCGCAGGCAGCGAGGGCAGTCCAGGGGCGATGGAGTCCAAAGATGAACAAGCAGTGCAAAATCTCAGCATGGAGAAGGAGGAAGAAGGGTGAAAGGGCACGATGCTAGTCACGGAGAGTCTCCGGCTCTCGCTTCAGAAGCTGGTGAATATTGTGTGCCCAGAGGAGATCGGAGGTGGTTCCACATTAGCCATGCGCCCTGCAGTGGGGCTGGGACGTGACTCAGAGGTTTGAGGAGCCGCAGGCAAGGGTGAGAGAGGAGAACGTGGCAAGGGCTGGGGCGGGGGTGCGGCAGCGGGGGAGAGCCGGGGAAGAGCAGTCGAGCCACACTCTGTGAGCAGTCACCTGACCCCTCACCGGGACCGTGACCGTGACCGTGACCGCGGGCTCCGCCCTGCGCCCTGAGTCTTGACGCGCTCTCTCAGGCTGACAGGGGACGCCTGCCTCCTGAGCTCGCCTGCCCGTGAGGCGCCTTTGCTGGAAGCTTTTTGGCGTGACTTGTTTCTTGCACGTTTTTCTATTACCAGCTTCTAATTGAATGTTGCATTTTGGACCCAATCTGTAAACTTCTGTCAGTGGAAGAGTTTTCCGTGGAGACATGTCCATTATATATTGTGAAGTTAATAAAGCAGTTTAAAAAAGCAAAAATACTACTACTACTAATAATAATAATAGTTTAAATCTGGGGACTTGCCTGATGGTCCAGTGGTTAAGAATCTGCCTTGCAATGCAGAGGAGGAGGGTTTAATCCCCGGTTCAGGAACTAAGCGTCCACTTGCCACAGAGCAACTAAGCCCAAGCACCAGAACTAAGCCCAAGCACCACAACTAAGCCAAAGCACCACAACTAAACCCAAGCACCACAACTAAGCCCAAGCACCAAAACTAAGCCCAATCACCAGAACTGGAGAGCTAACGCACCGCAGAGAAAGATCCCATGTGATGTGGTGAAAATCCTGCACATCCCAACTAAGACTGGAGGCAACCAAACAAATTTTAAAAAGATACATTCAAAAAGTTTAAATTAAATAAAGAAATTAAATTAAAGATTAATTATAAAACATAATAAATGCACATAAAGAAGAAAGTTAAGATATTATAATCCTAGAACCCAGTGATCACCTCTGTTAGCTTTTTTGGTACACATCCTTCCAGACATTTTCTAAGAACACGTATGCAATTTTTACATCAAAAAGTGGGGCCATGTCATACATTGCTAGTCCTAAAGTTCGAACTTTTAGGATCCTAGGACCAGTCTTCCTTGTTTGTTTGTTTCTTGGTTACATCTCTCTTATTCCGTCTTGAAGATCTCCCCACAATAGTATTGAAGTTGCTGGTTTTATTATAAACACTACAGGCGAGAGGCAGGATTTGGTTTCAGGGGCCAGAGAAGAAAGGTGAGAAGGTTAAAATATAGAGAGCTCTTGGGAGGGTCCAAGAAGGAAGAGTTTCTACCCAGGTGAAGTCTCCCTTGGTAGCGGGTTGGATTCAGTTCCCCCAAAAGGTATGTCCAGCTATGTACCGATGTGAAACTTGGATCATAAAGAAAGCTGAGCACCCAAGAATTGATGCTTTTGAATTGTGGTGTTGGAGAAGATTCTTGAGAGTCCCTTGAACATCAAGGAGATCAAGCCAGTCAATCTGAAAGGAAATCAACCCTGAATATTCACTGAAAGGACTGATGCTGAAGCTGAAGCTCCAGTACTTTGGCCACCTGATGAGAAGCGCCAGTTCTTTGGAAAAGACCCTGATGCTCGGAAAGATTGAGGGCAGGAGGAGAAGAGGGAAGACGAGGTGGCTGGATGGCATCACCAACTCAGTGGACATGAGTCTGAGTAAACTCCGGGAGATGGTGGAGGGAATCCTGGCGGGCTGCAGTCCATGGAGGTGCAAAGAGTTGGACATAGCGACTGAACAAAAAGGTATGTCCAAGTTCTAGCTCCGGATAGCTGTGAATATGACCTTCCTAGGAAACAGGGTCCTTGCAGAGGCAATCAGTTAAGGATATTAAGGTATCCTGGATCACATATCTGCAGAAGTGTGGACCCAAATCTAGCAACTGGCGTCTTTATAAGAGAAAGGAGATTTGGGATGCAGACACAGGGACCCCCGGAGGAGAAGGTAAAGATGGAGCAGGATCAGAGGGAAGCACCCACAAATCAAGGAGCAGCCAGGACCGCTCACACCCGCCAGAAGCTCCAAAAGAGGTGTGGGCTACATTCTCCCTCGGAGCCTCCAGAGGGAACCAGCTCTGCCAGCGCCTTGATGTTGGACGCCTGGCCTCCGGCACCGTGAGAGGACATGTCTGTTGTTGTGAGCTGCCGAGCACGTGGCTGTTTCTGAGGGCAGCTGCAGGGAGCTAGTTCGCCGGTTCTATCTTAATGCTCACTTCTTCCCATTCTGCCCTGGTTGCCTGACTCCTCCAGTGAGCCGGTGAATACCTTCTCAGCAGACCTGGGAAGTCAGTCCTGATAAGTGGGGTCAGGCCTGAACAAAATGTTCAGAAAACATTGGAGCTTTTCCCAGAATAAGAACCACATAATGTACAAATTGGGCCCTCTGGCTCTAAACATTCAAACTGATAAAGACGATCGAAGACTCTGAGTAAAACTACTCGGATAGTGATTTATAGTTTACAAAGTACTTAGACCAAACCCCACCTGAGCTTTCCAAATAAAAAGAAAGCCCCAACTCTCAGCTCTCATTTGAAAGTTGCCTCTATCCTAGAAAGTCTGATTAGGAGCCTGCCCAAATTATCAAGTCTCATCTTTTCTCTTTGACCAAACTGTTACTGCTGCTGATAATAGCTGAGGAGATATCAAAGAGTGTGCCCTGCACAGAAAGACTTCCCTTCCAAATAAAAATCAGCTTTGCCCCTTAGTGCCCATACATTGGGCTCCCCGGCAGCTCAGAGGGTAAAGAGTCTGCCTGCAATGCTGTAGACCTGGGTTCGATCCCTGGGTCAGGAAGACCCCCTGGAGAAAAAAAATGGCAACCCACTCCAGTATTCTTGCCTGGAGAATCCCATGGACGGAGGAGCCTGGCGGGCACAGTGAGTCGGACTCAGCTCGAGCGATTCACACATATACATACGTACATCTGCACGTTTGTTCCCTACATCTGGGTCTTATTTCTGCTTTGCAAGTAAGATCATTTACACCAGTTTCCTAGACTCCACAAATATGCCTTAGTACACAATATTTGGTTTCCTCTTTCTGACTTATTCTATATCACAGCTTCCAGGAGCATCCACGTCTCAGCTCGTGGCACACAGTGGTGGTGGCAGGGGTGAGTTGGGAGACTGGGATTGACGCCGACATGCAGTACTGACACTATGCGCGCAGTAGGGAACTAATGAGAACCTACTGTGCTTTGCAGGAACTCTGCTCAACGTGGGACCCTAAATGGGAAAGAAATCCAGAAAAGAAGGGCTGTGTGTGGACACATAGCTGATTCGCCTTGCTGTGCAGCAGAAGCTAACACAGCATGCTAAATCAGCTATACTCAAAAGAAAATGGTACCAAAAAATCAAGTTTCCGAGCAAACATATTTCAGAAGAATTTTTAACATCTTCTTTCTGTTTTTCCATTCTGTACTAGTACTGTTCAAAGCACGCCTGACTGTGTTTACCCTTCCTGCCATTATACCGGCAGAAAAAAAATGCATACCACACTTTCTAAGAAAAGTTGTGAGGGAGGGTTAGAGGCAGCATTGCGTGTAGGGGCTTACTTCCCATATACTGACAGAGGTCTGTAAGAACGGAAAATTGATTTGGAGGCAGTCCTGGGGTCTAGCATTTGAGGAACAGGTTCCCAGTTTTGCATTTTCAGTGACACCACTGAATTCCATGTGGTTAAAATTTCAAAAGTTAGTTTTGTTTTCGGGAAAATGGTCTATTGTGCTAACAGCTTTTATTTTACCTAAAGTGTCATTCATTTGGATTGAAATGTATAAACTGTACTCATTACAGTTTAGATCCACCCGAAGCAGAGAAACAAAGGCTACAGGAGAGTGATGAGAACATGCGCTCAGCAGATTTTTATTTTAGTTTTTTTCAGTTTCTTCCTTGAACTGGGCCCGTGCTGGGTGCTGGACACCCCATCCAGGAGCTGAGTCCAGCAGGGGCGCTGTGTGGGTGTGGGCAGTCCCGGGGAGGGCACCCCGCCTCGGGAAGGGCTGCACTCTAGGCGTGACACCTCCCTGGGGGCTGGCGGTGGCCATCAGGCTGGGGCGGGGAGGAAGGTGTCCAAGATGAAGGGAACCACCGCAGGCACAAAGGCCCGGGGCTCTGGAGAGCACAGAAACGCTGAGAAAGCAAAAACGGAGCAGAAGGGTGGGAAGATGGAGGCTGGGGACTGGGGCTCTGAGAGATGAAGTCAGTCCGAGGACGAGGCCTGGATGACAGAGGCCTTGGGGAGCAAGCCAAGAAGCCTGTGTGCCCTGGTTGGAGGGGCTGGGGGATCAGTGCGGCTGTAAGCCAGGTGTGATGTGAGCAGATCTGCGTGGCTCAGTCGGGGTGGCACTAAAAAGAGGAGAAAGGCCAGGGAAGGCCAAGGAAGTTAGGCTCAGTCGTGAGCCTTAAACGGCAGAGTCCACTTTCACTAAGCGAAGGATGTCCACACAGTCAAACCCTTCCACACGTTTTTATCTGTGTGCAGAAATGAAAGCAGCTTAACCATAAAAACTGTTAATAAATAAGCTACTATTCTGACTCTAGTACCTGAAAACAACGAAATGTAAAACAAGACATGAGCTTCTTTCCTTCTTCCGACGAATCATGTGGCTAAGGTACTTAGCATTAAAAGAGGCCACCTTTCATTCCTGTAGGAGGCAGGCCTAATAAAGGGGGACGCTTGAACATTTCCAACCAAATTCCCTCAGTGGAGGGTGTTAGAAAAACTTGTTATTTTAAGCAATTTTGATAGATATTTGCATATACAAGCAAGCACAGTCTTTGAACCAGCCCATTATATAACCTCACTTATCCCTGCAGGTAATGAGCTGCTATAAAGGCAGAATTAGATATAATCCTGGGTTTTCTGTGTGTGCACGTGCAGTCAGACCAATAAGAAATGAACACACTTGTTAGGGACAACAGCCGCCTTCCACTTCACTACCTCTTAGGAATTATTTTCTGTTCTCAATTCCAAATCAAGAAAAACACACTCCATTTCCCAAGCCATGCTATCAGATAAGCACAGAAGAGGTAATATTGGTAGCAACTGCCAAGAAACATGTTGGAGTGAGATGTATGAGGCTGCAGGTGTAACACTGAGAAGTAGAGCCTTCTATGCTTTCCCTTCCTTTTCTTTTCTCCTCACCTGCTATTTAGGGCATCTCATTCATTCATTGATTCAATTGCCGTTTAAGGCTCCTGCTCTAGCCCTGTTTTGAATATGACAGTGAGATTTCAGGTCAAACAAGGTACATTCCTGCTCTCCCATGGTTGACGAGCAGCGGCCGAGCAGCTGGGGTTCTTTCTGGCGTTTCGGGGAAGGACAGCGTTTGGGCAGCACTGGCCCCACCTCCTCGCAGTTCTGCGGGCAGCCCCGGCCCTAGAGCAGGCTGCCCAGGCTCGACGCTCAGCTCGTCACTCACGAGTGTCAGACCCAGGCATATTACTGGTCCTTGGCAAGCCTCACTTTTCTCATCTAAAATGGAAATCCTAAAAAAGCCTACCTGATACGACTGTCACAAGGATTAATAAAAAATTCGATTTGTAAAATGTCTACATCAAGGCCTGCACGTGGTAAGGACTCAATTCATCTCTGTTATTATCATAAATGCCTTGGCTTCCTGCCAAGAATCACTTTCTACGTGATGCCATGTATGGGGCAATACCTTGGCTGCTGCAAGGAGACCCAAAGGTGGGCACTGCCTTCTAGCAGGTACTCTGTACGCAGATAACCATCTGTAAGGAGGCTGTGCTCAAGCCCGCCGGCCAACAGAGTGCTAGAACTTGGAGCAGCTGCAGCCACAGGAGGCTCTAGAGCGCAGTGGTTGTGGCACACGGGCTTAGTGGGGTCTTGGTTCCCTGACCAGGGGTTGAACCCGAGTCCCCTGCATTGGCGGGAGGATTCTTAACCACAGGACCCCTAGGGAAGCCCCAGGACCTGAGAGCTTTGCTGGCTGTCGTTGGCTGGAGGCCTCCATCGCGTCCTTGCACGTGGGCCTCTCCAACATGGCCGTTTGCCTTATCAAGGCACACAACCCAAGCATGCAATAGACGAGTGGGGCAATACCTTGGCTGCTGCAGGGAGACCCAAAGGTGGGCACTGCCTTCTAGCAGGTACTCTGTACACAGATAACCATCTGTAAGGAGGCTGTGCTCAAGCCCGTCGGCCAACAGAGTGCTAGAACTTGAAGCAGCTGCAGCCACAGGAGGCTCTAGAGCGCAGTGGTTGTGGTACACGGGCTTAGTGGGGTCTTGGTTCCCTGACCAGGGGCTGAACCCGAGCCCCCTGCATTGGCGGGAGGATTCTTAACCACAGGACCCCTAGGGAAGCCCCAGGACCTGAGAGCTTTGCTGGCTGTCGTTGGCTGGAGGCCTCCATCGCGTCCTTGCACGTGGGCCTCTCCAACACGGCCGTTTGCCTTATCAAGGCACACAACCCAAGCATGCAATAGACGGAGTGTCCTAGCAAGACGGAAGCCATAATCTTATGCAGCCTAATCACAAAGTGTAACAGTCTGCTCAGCGCAGTGAGGGAAGCAAAGTCTCCATAGCAACCATCGCTCTGAAGCTCTGAACGTCCACGTGTGGTGCCCCTCGTCGACATACTTGGGGTCCCAAGTACTCAATGTCTCCCTAGCAGTTTCCTCAGTTAGATTCTGGGAGAAGACAGAAGTGCAGCTTATTTTACCATCTTGTCAGCGACCAGAAGCTCTATGTCAGTTCTCCATGTATGAATCTTAGCTCCTTGGGTGCTTGTGGCACTGGGTCTAAACCCCGTCAAGTCCCCCCTACTGGTTCAGTGTGGCCATTCCCCCGTTTCTGCAGGCTTTGCTCCAGACATTGCTCTGTAATTCTCTTTGGGGCACTCCCCTGGGTCCCCTGGAGCCACTTCATTCAGAAGCTTCCAGAATCAAAACAGCCAAGAAAGTTACAAATCTACATGGTTGGAGAAGGAAGTGGCAACCCACTCCCAGATTCTCGTCTGGAGAATCCCAGGGCAGAGGAGCCTGGCGGGCCACAGTCCCCAGGGTCGCAGAGGGTCGGCGCACCTGAGCCGGCCCACACCGCAGCACGGTGGCCTGCAGCCCGTGACCAGCGGGCAGGGGATGTGAAAAGCCAGCCCCTTATTTTCAGGCTGAGTAAGCGCTGCTGAGCAACTTATTCTCTACAGCTCCTCAGGGGTTCACGCTGAGTCTGGAACTTTCCATGAAATCACAACTTTCCCTGGTTAATTTTTGCTCCTTATTCTGCATTTCCTACTCCCTGACTGATTTCTCTTGGGGCAATGTGCTTAATAAATTATTCACACACAAACCATCTCTGCAGGGTCTGCATCTGGGGAACCTGCCTAAGACAGAAGGTGCCATAAGTAGTCCCAGGAAGCTGGCGAAGAAAGGATTCTGGGTGCAGCTCATTTACTAGCAAGATGGAAGATGAGGACCCCCATCTGTGGTGGTAGGTGGCCTTCTGTATCATTTTTCTCTGCTTGTTAGAAAATCAGCATACTTTATTTTATAAGAGAAAATTGCGTATAATTATCTCATATAAGAATTCATCTCATCTTACTTACACTTAAGGACGTTTGTGGGCTTCCCAGGTGGCGCTAGTGGTAAAGAACCGGCTGCCAATGCAGGAGACGTAAGAAACAAGGAAGGGTTCGATCCCCGGAGTCAGGAAGGTCCCCTGGAGGAGTGCTTAGCAACCCACCCCGGTACTCTTGCCTGGAGAACCCCAGGGACAGAGGAGCCTGGCAGGCTGCCGTCCCCGGGGTCGCACAGAGTCAGAGACCATGGCAGGGACAGACAGCAAGGACACAGACAAGGACCTCTAGGTCGCCGAGTGCATGAGGGAGCGCCGGGAAAGCTGACTGATTGTTACGTGTCAGGCGTTCGCTGTGGCACGCTGTGCCGCCGCAGTCACTGAGGCTCCCACTCGTGGTGAGCAGTGATGGGATACAGCTGAAAGTCATTGTCCTGGCTTGTGTAAGCAGCTTGTCCTAGCTTTTGAGAAATGACGATCGAAGGACTATGTGATCAGGTGGCAGTGGGCTTGAGCAGATCCAGAACACATGAGTGAACTGCACAGAACAGGAACCAGAGTCTACAGTTATCCACCAACCAAGGCATCTTCATCAGCTCTCACCTAGGCCCTCAGGGATGGGGCTCCCCCATGACCAGCTGATAGAGGAAAGATCCCAAGTTTGGTTCACTAATGGACTGACTGAGTACTGTCAGCTCGGTTCAGTTCAGTTGCCCAGCTGTGTCTGACTTTTTGTGACCCCATGGACGGCACATGCCAGGCCTCCCTGCCCACCACCAGCTCCCAGAGCTTGCTGAAACTCTTGTCCATCGAGTCGGTGATGTATCACCGACTCAGTCCTGTACACTGGCATCAACCAAAAATGGCCAGCTGCACTGGAGTCCCCACCAGAGGTGGCTCTGATGAGACCAATGAGGATTAATCTTTTTGTAATAGGCAGAGCTCTGGGCATTGGCCCGGGTAATCCAGTCTGTGTGGAGAGAGAGGTGGCTCCGGGTAAAGACGCAGAAGACTCAAGAGCAGTGGAAACTGCCTCCCCTGGGGGTTGTGGGGCTGGAAGGTGTGCAACTGGAAGACGGGGCACACGGAGGTTTGGGGGCAGAGGTCGTGTGGAGTGGAGACCTGCGTCGATGCCCACCAACGGGCATGCACTGCAGAAGAGGCGCGAAGGAACAGTGGGCACGCTGGCTCACCAGGGAGGTGTCAGCCAGCACGTGCTGCCCGCGACCTCAGTCCTAGGCATGAAGGCTCACGGATGTACTACCGATGGTAACACAAATGGAGGCCACATACACAGGCGTCCAAAAGCCCGGGCGCCTTGTCACTACAGCTGATGTGGCTGTTGCCGCTGCTGAATGTCTGACCTGCCAGAGACCAACCCTGCGTCCCCTCTATCGGGCCATTTCTTGAGGAGACCAGCCAGAGTCTTGTGTGCCTCGTCAGTTGCTCAGTCGTGTCCAACTCTTTAAGACCCCATGGACTGTAGCCTGCCAGGCTCCTGTGCCCCGGGATTTCCCAGGCAAGAGTACTGGAATGGGGAGCCATTCTCTTCTCCAGGGGACCTTCCCAACCCAGGGATCGAACCCATGCCTCTTGCGTCCTGCACTGGCAGGAGGACTCTTTACCACTGTGCCACCTGGGAAGCCACACCAGAGTCTTGCTGGTGAGTCCCTTTCACCCTCGCAACGGCAGCATTTTGTTCTGACTGAGGCTGATACAAATGCATGGTATGAATCTGCCTTTCCTGACCACAGTGCTTTGGCAAGATTCACTATGTGAAGTCTCAGAATGTCTGATTTATAAACACAGGATCCCACAAAACATTTCTTTTCGTCCTAAAGAAAGCTATTCTAACGGGCAAATGACAACGGGATGCACGGATGGCTCAACACACACGCCGTCCTAAGATACACTGCACCCGCCTTCTGAAGGCAGCGGCAGGCACCAGCTGAGAAGCGGTGCCCTGTGAGGCTGGGGCACCAACCTGCAGGCCGCTGCATGTGCCTTAAACCAGTAGCCTTTCTGTTTTGCTGTGTCTCCAGGGAGTTGAACCCATGGGTCTGGTGACCAAGGAGTGGAAAGAGGAGCAGCCTGGCTCGAGGCCACTCCTGGTGACCCGCGTGAGGAATGCAGCCTTCCCGTCTTCTCAACTCTAAGGCTCTAGCGATTCTAGCTCCTAGACGGAGAGAACTTCACACTAAGCTTAAAGCCACCACTGCAGTCCTACCATTTTGGATTCGGTAACTGACCCTGATCATCACAAGAAGGCAGGGCTGCCTGCTACTTAACTGGGGACGAACACGTCTGACCCTCAGCTGATCCACTGGACTCTCTCTCTCTCTCTCTCTCTCAGTTTTATCTGCAAACAGGCAATTGTGCCAACCACTGCCTGATGAAGACCTGGTGGCACAGAGCTCAGGTCACTCAAGGATGAAGCTTTGGGTCACTCCACCAAGCAATCCCTAGACGGGCAGAAGGGCTAGTCAAAGAGTGAAAGGAGCCTAGAATGGATAGTAGAGATGAGAGTGGTGGATATTAGTTTCAATCTTGGGGCCAGGGGCAGCAGCACGGACTGTGGTTTGTCCCACTAGATTTGCGACCACTTAGAACCTTGCAAAGGCTGTGACAAGATGGAGACTTAACAAGAGAACATATGAATCTGAGTGTCACGAGGGGTGGACTGTAGTGGATGCCCTGGTGCTCTGCACAGATCGGTTCAGAGCCTCCCGACTGGTCCACTGCACCCTTTCCCCAGCTTCCGGGTACTTCTCTCCTGACAGCTCACACCTCCAACCTTAATCTACCGTGGCCACCACACCCAGGCTCACTCTAGAACCAAAAGCGCTCCTCAGACCGAGGAATTCTCCAGGCAAGAACACTGGAGTAGGTGGCCATTCCCTTCTCCAGGGGATCTTCCCAACCCAGGGATCAAACCCCAGTCTCCTGCATTGCAGAGATTCTTTACTGTCTGAGCCACAAAATCCCAGCTCCCTTCCTTCAAGATGGGATCAGTTCACTGTGTAACTTGTACTCCAGAGCTGCCTTCAGAGCCAGCTGAGGCTTAAACTGTCCCCCTTGCTTGCCTTAGTCTCCTGCCCTATTTTGCTTCCCTTCCTAGTTTCTCCTGGAAGCACGTCCTTAAATAAAACTACTTGCACAGAAATCCTTAAAACAAGACAGTTCCCTGCTGCTGTTGCTAAGTCGCTTGTCGTGTCCAACTCTGTGCGACTCCATAGACAGCAGCCCACCAGGCTCCACTGTCCCTGGGATTCTCCAGGCAAGAACACTGGAATGGGTTGCCATTTCCTTCTCCAATGCATGAAAGTGAAAAGTGAAAGTGAAGTTGCTCAGTCATGTCCGATTCTTTGCGACTCCATGGACTGCAGCCTACCAGGCTCCTCTGTTCATGGGATTTTCCAGGCAAGAGTACTAGAGTGGGGTGCCATTGTCTTCTCCAAGACAGTTCCCTAGTAGCACATAAACTCTATATGAACACTGTTTAGGAAAAAAAGTTTTTAAATCTACTGTATGTAGCCCAGCATGGGATCCTACCAGAAGTCCATCTAGGGTTTGGCAAATTCTTTAAGATTTTCTTCCTCTAGTAAGAATCTTGAGGCTCCTCAGGGGCGATTGCATTAGTATAGTACAGACAGGAACATCTGTAAATTATCAGTGATACATCAATGTAAAACACATGTCCCAGGTTTTTTGGACAACTCTGATTTCAGTTTTCCAATCTCCCTGTCAGACCATTCCCAGACAGCGTGTCCCAGTCGGTGTGGTGTTTGGACAGCAAAGGATAACGTGCTAGCCAAGAGGCAGCTGCTGGAGGACACTTAAGCGTTATACAAAAGCAGGGACCTGAAGTTAGCAAGCCTGGACTTCAGATCCTGGCTGCACCCCAGCCAGCTCTTAGACCTTGGCCACGTTTTATCCGTGTTCGGACCAAGTTACTAGCTCCTATTTCCCAAGACTGAAAATGAGTCCATCCAGGCAGAGTGCTTAGCGCTGCTCCTTGACCTAGTAAAGCTCAAAACGTGGTTCCTTCTGGAAGGGCAAGAAGGGCGGATGAAGCGTCCCCAGTGGGGCTCGGGGACAGAGCCAGGCGGGGCAGAGGCCGAAGCGTCTGCGTTCCCTTTCGCCCCCCAAGCACAGGACCCAATACTTTCCCAAGCAAACGGCAGGCGGACGTCATCCCGGCCGGAAGGGCCGGCGGCCTCAGAGGAGAAAGGCCCCGAGACCCCGGACCGCCACGCGGCCCCACCGCCCACCGCCCCTCGTCTGGGCCGAGACGGGCGAGGGCGGCCCCCGGGTCCCAGGCCGCGGAGGCGGACGCCCGCCGCCGGTTTCCCAGCAACGGCCGCCTCGCCCCCCGCCCGGCTGGCAGGGGCGGGGCCAGGCGCCGCCGTTGCCATGGTGACGCGTCCGCCACGCCCGACGCCGGCGGCGGCTGCGGGAGGCCGGCGCTCCCGGCCCCGCGTGGGCTCCCGGGCGGCCTCCCGCCGCCGCGGCTCTCGCTCCGGCCCGGGGGAGCCACGCGGGCGGCTACCTCGGCCGGCCCCGCGAGGCGGCCTCGACCCCGACCTGCTCCCGCGCCGCCGGGGCCCGCTGAAGGCCTGGAGCCGTTCCAGCCGTCTCGTGGGCTCGGCGTCGGTCCTCCGGGCCGGGTCTAGGCAGGAGGAACCTGTTTGGATTTCTGGAGTCTCGCAGGACCTTTTCCCCCCGACCTGCGCAAGAGACATGCACCCACACGGCCTGGGGTCCCGTCCTTTCCCGCGGGTGTTGCCCGTGAAGGGTCTTTCATCTTGTAAAGAGAACATGCAGAAAACAAGACGGTTTCCAAAACCAGCCTTTTAAAACCACCCTGTCAATAAGGATCGTGTTTCACGAAGGCCATCTTCAGCTGAAAATGCTCACTCCTGAAAGGAGAGTGCGGACTCCGGGCTTGAATTTGCATTCTCAGTCCCGCCCTGCCTGGAGCTGCGTTTGGAGAATTCACTTGTGGGGCATTAAATTTAAACGTGTACGCCTCTAGCTAGTATTCTGTATTATGACTGCTCTGTTAAAGGCACAGAGACAAAGCCCCACGACTTTCAGTCATCCTCCGGCTTAAGTATTTTTAACAGAGGCGGAGGCAGTCACGTGTTTGTGAGTTTAATCAAACTGACAAGGGCTGTGAGCGAGGCCTGCTATGCAATGCCGAGACTGCATCAGGTACAGAAAGATGCGTTCTCTTTGGACTTAACTCGAATCCGAGCTTTTCAAATGGACTCTTCTCTTGCCGGTACTTTTCTCGACCTCCTGCCAGCGGAAAATTTAAATCAAAATTCTGTTTCTTATATCCGTTTCTATGGTAAATGTGTCTAGGCTGAGATGATGCATTGTCTTGATCAACAAGGAGACGCGCAGCAATCACTGCGAATTGAACACCTTGCTGATTGAGCAACACTTGAACCTGGAGGCAAGAACGAGCATAATCGCAGAAGGAGAATCCTCCACGGTGTATTTCACAAGCGTGTTCACAGCTGACGTTTTTCCACTCTAATGGATCATTCACTGGGAACTTTTTTACCCTTCATTTTGCCAGACTATTAGTCTCTTAGAAAGCCACTTTTACCTACTTTTTAGTTTGAAAATGTAACTGTGGTCGGGCAAATGATCATGTATATGAATGTGTGTGCTTGTATATTTCCCCCCAGTATCAAAACAGAACCTTTATTTTGCATTCAGAAAGCACCTGAAAATAATAGTTTTATTTTAGCACTAACTGGAGGAAAAAGGGGATGTATGGAAAACAGGAGGCATAAGGTTGGAGAAAAAACGGATGGACATAATGATTTTTTTTGTGCATGAGGTGAATTGCTAAATCTGCTTCAGATTTGGTAGTTTAAATGTTAGAATGGTAGAATTTTATAGTAAAATATTAGCACTTGCAAACAATTTTTATATGGTAATTTTCATAATTATCTGATTATGCACATTCATTACCCAGAAGTTCTTTTCACAGAAGTCAGGAAGCAACAGTTAAAACTGGACATGGAACAACAGACTGGTTCCAAAAAGGAAAAGGAGTATGTCAAGGCTGTATATTGTCACCCTGCTTATTTAACTTATATGCAAAGTACATCATGAGAAATGCTGGGCTGGAGGAAGCACAAGCTGGAATCAAGATTGCCGGGAGAAATAGCAATAACCTTAGATATGCAGATGACACCACCCTTATGGCAGAAAGTGAAGAGGAACTAAAGAGCCTCTTGATGGAAGTGAAAGAGGAGAGTGAAAAAGTTGGCTTAAGGCTCAACATTCAGAAAACTAAGATCATGGCATCCAGTCCCATTACTTTATGGGAAATAGATGGGGAAACAGTGGAAACAATGGCTGAGTTTATTTTTCTGGGCTCCAAAATCACTGCAGATGGTGACTGCAGCCATGAAATTAAAAGGCGCTTACTCCTTGGAAGGAAAGTTATGACCAACCTAGATAGCATATTCAAAAGCAGAGACATTACTTTGCCAACAAAGGTCCATCCTGTGGTCATGTATGGATGTGAGAGTTGGACCGTGAAGGAGGCTGAGCACCAAAGAACTGATGCTTTTGAGCTGTGCTGTTGGAGAGACTCTTGAGAGTCCCTTGGAATGCGAGGAGATCCAACCAGTCCATCCTAAAGGAGATCAGTCCTGAGGGTTCATTGGAAGGACTGATGTTGAAGCTGAAACTCCAATACTTTGGCCACCTCATTTGAAGAGCTGGCTCATTTGAAAAGACTCTGATGCTGGGAAAGATTGAAGGTGGAAGAAGAAGGGGACGACAGAGGGTGAGATGGTTGGATGGCATCACCAACTCAATGGACATGGGTTTGGGTGGACTCCAGCAGTTGGTGATGAACAGCAGTTCATGGAGTAGCAAAGAGTAGGACAGGACTGAGCGACTGAACTGAATGAGCTGATTCTTCATTAAGAGCTTAGACCAACATGATTGCCAGATACTGGGGAGGCTGCACGCATGCCTGGCGTGGCAAATAGAACTGATCAGCCAAGCCGTTCAATTGGATGGCTGTTCTCTGTGGGTAAGAGAGGTTTGGTTACACCCATAAGTTAGCCCAACCTTCATTCAGAATTCACTGACCATTTTGGAGAGTGACTGCATTTTATTAAGAATATGTGAGTGTTGAGAACCTCGCTAGATTTTCTGCAGCATTTCCTAATGTGCAAATGATCTCCGTATGGGCATTCCAGTTAGTTTCCAGTATTACAAGGCTTCTACCTTTTTGTTTATGGTTATTGTTTCCTTGGGAACCTAATGTTTATCAAGCACAGGGTCCATTTTCCATGCTCACCTTTCTTCCTTTTCAAAAAATTGGCGACCTTAAGCTTTGAGCATCTTAGCCTTGTTACTGGCTCCCAGCCTCTTAGTTAATGCTGCATTAAACTTGATTAACTGCTTTATCTATGCTACTTTAATCTTTCAGAAGCTTATAACATGAGCTCTTTAATAAAATGTTTTATCATATGAATAAACTAACCTTTCTCTACTTTTCCAGATTTCTCTACTTTTGCTCACTTACCTATGTACCTTTTCCCTTCTTTAAATATTCACGTTTCCTCTATAGTCCAAAACACTTGTTTCTTTAGAAATATTGTGTTACCGCAAAGTGTTCTGGTTTAGTTCTTAACGTATGTTCAGATATCCCAATCTTGGGGAAAATATAAATGTATCTGTGGGCGCTGGTGGTAAAGAACACGCCTGCCAATGCGGGAGATGTAAGAGATGGGGGTTCGATCCCTGGGTCAGGAAGATCCCCCGGAGGAGGAAATGACAACCCTCTCCAGTGCTCTTGCCTGGAGAATCCCGTGGACAGAGAACCTGGTGGGCTACAGTCCACGCGGTCACAAAGAGTCGGACACGACTGAAGCGACGGAGCAGCAGCACGTTGCTAGAAGAGTCCCCCACCCTGAAACCTTCAGACATTCTTTCCCATCCAGCTTCAAGGTCACCTAACACTCTCTCATCACTCCATGGGATTTGAACAGGCAATGCAGTGTAGTAGTTAGGAGACAAGACTCTCAACTCAGGCTAAGAACCAAGTCCTGGTTCTAATGCTTGCTAGCTATGTGACTTTAATCAAGGTTTTAAAAAAAACAAAACCTCAAGGCCTCAGTTTTCTCATCTGTAAAATTGAGATTGTAGCATTTAGTTCATTAAATTTGACTATTTTTAAGAATTAAATGATGCAATTCTTGCAAAGCTCTTGGCATGCAATCAACAATTAATGGTGTTAGCAGTGGCTGTCCTCATCAGAGTTATTATCAATATTAAACCATTGTTTCCATGGTCACCAGTTTACTTAGCCTGAATTAATTTATTAAACTATCCACAGATAGAATTGACAGGACCTGAAACAGACATTTTGAGTAAGGAGGGCAGGGAGAAGGAGCGGAAGGGAGCAGGCCAGGCACCAGCCAGGCCAGTCCCGTCAGCGGGGTTAACTGCTGGCCTCGGTGGCTCCTGGATCTTGCTGGCCAGCAGAAACCGCCCAGTGGAGACATCCACCTGGGTTTGTGCCAGTGCCTCACGAGAACCTTAGTTATCCCCAGAGCTCTGCTTCAGGGAAGTCTGAAAACTGAGTCTGCGGTGTTCCCCCTCTGCAGTCAAGGAAGCACATAAAAATGAGGCTGGAACGGCTAATTGTCCACTACTCTTCCTCCCAAGTGTGAGCCGCCACATTATGGCAGTAATGGAGCGTTCCCTGGTGGTCCAGAGGTGAGGACTCTGCGACCTCACTGCTGGAGGCCTGGGCTCAGTCCCCGGTTGGGGAGTTGAGATCCCACAAGCCACGCAGTGCAGTCAAACAGAAAAGCGACGCAGGAGCAACAAAAAAGAAATCACGGCAGGGAGAGCAGATGCTCCCTGACGACAGTGCCGGCTCCGCCAGGGAAGGCCAGACTGCCTGTATCTGTGGGGATGTTTCGTTTTCCCTGTAGCCTAATCACAATCCACTCTTTTTATTTTTTATCTTTTCATATTTATTTCTTTATTTGGCTGTGCTGGGTGCTCGTGGCGGTGCGCGGGAGCTTCGGTTGCAGCACGTGGTTCTAGTTCCCTGACCAGGGCTCCACCCAGGCCCCTGCAACAGGAGCTCGGAGTCGTAGGCACTGGACCGCAGGGACGTCCCCACAATCCAGTATCGATGTTCCACAACCTAAGAGCTGAACTGTCGAGTTAATCATGGCCCAGAAATGCTTTATAAAACAGTAGGGACAAAGGGAAGGGGGGAAAAGGGAAGTGATTAACATGTGTAAATGCTCCATAAAGAGCAAGAAAGGCATGTGATGGCCACTGTGACCCTCAGTTTTGCCAGGGTCTCAAGCCCAGAGCTGGTGCTCACAGCTTCCTTCTGCCGTGCAGTCTCTGCTCCCTGCGGGTCTGCCAAGCTTCCTTGCCCGGTGGCGTGATCTAAACCTTTATTTCCCAGGTGTCTTGAGTTCTAGGCTGGCTGAAAGAAACTGAAAGTGTTAGTTGCTCAGCTGTGTCCGACTCTGCAACGCCATGGACTGTAGCCCGCCAGGCTCCTCTGTCCATGGGATTTCCCAGGCAAGAATACTGGAGTGGGTTGCCATTCCAAGATGGCTGAAATCATCTCTAACTTCTGCCCCTGGGTGTGGCGGTCCCAGGAGGCGCTCAGAGAATCTGTTGGTCCTCAGTGTGTAGCAGAGACCTTAATTATCCCTGAAAGTAAAGAGCTCAGTGATGACTAGGAGGGAGTCTCAGCTTCTAGTCCAGTGAAACCATGTGTTCCCTGCTGGAAGAGGTCGCAAACCTCCAAATCCACGGTGGCTCCAAGTCCCAGTGGGGAGAAGAACAGCTTTGAGAGGGACTTCCCTCATGGTTCAGGGGTTAAGACTCCTTGCTCCCAATGCAGGGGCCCTGGGTTTGATCCCACATGCCACAACTGAGACCGGTACAAACAAATAAGTAAATAAAAATTTTTAAAAGCTTTTATGTAGCATTAGGTTTACTTTTTGCTTTTATTTTTGACACTTTTTTTAAACATTTATGTTTATTTACTTACTTGTCCGTGCTGGACTTTAGTGATCTTATCTGTGGCTTGTGGGATCTAGTTCTCTGACCCGGGATCAAACCTGGGCCCCTGAATTGGGGACATGGACTCTTAGCCACTGGACCGCCAGGGAAGTCCCTGTGTAGCATCGGGTTTGGTTTCCCGACTTGTGAGATCTGCTGTAGGAGAATCCACACGTGCCCCTACACGAAGGAAAGCATCCTGAGAGGTATGGCTCCAGCTGTCTTCCCTGGCCCTTCCCCTCTCTGCCTGGCAGCCTTCGGAGTGCTGGTCACACAGGTAGGTCGGTGAGTCACATGGAGGTCAGCCCCCTGCTTTTTTCTAGCAGTAATATTCTTCTCTTGGTCAGAAATCATGTTGTATGGAACACTGTGAGAACAAATAATGCACTTGAGGCGTCCATAACTGGCGTTGCTGGCAGAAGAGGACCCAACCTTTCATACACACATTTTATTTCAAGAAGGAATCTGTTCATATCGGTTCATTTTTTGCTTAAGAGACTTTAACCTCTTGGTTAGATAGGTCAGTCTTGTTCTCTGAAAAATTATAATTGATTTAGGCTTCTGATTTCTCAGTTGAAACCCTTCCACATTTATATGAAGTATTAAAACATTTAAGGGAACTAATGGTTAAAGGATTATAGCAATAGTTTTAAGTTCAGTTCAGTCTTTGTCAGT
The DNA here is from genome assembly GCA_006408695.1 of Aepyceros melampus. NCBI lineage: Eukaryota > Metazoa > Chordata > Mammalia > Artiodactyla > Bovidae > Aepyceros > Aepyceros melampus. The sequence continues at coordinate 227,117 of SJXQ01007693.1, read as the reverse complement.
TAAGTCGCTTAGTCGTGTCCAACTCTCTGTGACTCCATGAACTGCAGCACACCAGGCCTCCCTGTCCATTGCCAACTCCCAGAGTTTACTTAAACCCACGTCCATTGAGTCAGTGATGCCATCCAACCATCCCATCCTCTGTCGTCTGCTTCTCCTCCTGCCTTCAATCTTTCCCAGCGTCAGGGTCTTTTCGAAGGAGACAGCTCTTCACATCAGGTAGCCAAAGTTTTGGAGCTTCAGCTTCAAAATCAGTCCTTCCATGAATAGTCAGGACTGATATCCTTTAGGATGACTGGTTGTAAGTTACATAAAAATAATATAAACGTGGTTCTATTTGGGCTTCCCTGGTGGCTCAGATGGTAAAGGATCTGCAGGTTCGATCCCTGAATTGGGAAGACCCCCTGGAGAAGGAAATGGCAACCCAGTCCAATATTCTTTCCTGGAGAACTCCATGGACAGAGGGGCCTGGCAAGGTACAGTCCATAGGGTTGCAAAGAATCCGACATGACTGAGTGACGGGAGCTTTTTATTTCCATTTTCATGGTTATGTTTATAAGATTCAGCATGGTTTATGAGATCTGCAAGAATAATACAAACACTTGGAAAGTTGTTTGTTAAGATAGACACCTGAGTTACATTAAAAGGAAATCTAATACAGAGGTATATGCATGTTATTGAAAACTGTGATGGCATTTTATCTGAATCTATAAAATCTTCCTTAAAAGTGACTGTCAAGATTTGCTCTATATAAAGAATGAGAAGAATAACTTTATATAATGTGTAAAAAGATCTGTAAATCGAGCCCACGAGAGAGACTGGCGATCTTCTGTAAAGGGCCCATGGTAAGTACCTTAGGCTTTGTGAGCCCTGTGGTCTTTGCTGCAGCTGTTCACCTCTGCCGCTGAAGCACAAAAGCAACCGTAGACCTTGTGTAAAGGAACAGATGTGGCTGGTGTTCCAATAAAACTTATTTAAAAAAAAGGAGCAGCCTTCCAGAGCAGCCCGCGGACTGTAGTCTGTTAACCTCTGATCTAAAAGATTGAAGTTTTTTTATTTGTAAGTCAATAGCTTGCTGTATAATTATAGAGCTAGAAGGAATCTCAGAAATCATTTCCTTCAGTCTGGTAACTGTTTGCTAAGGAGGTTAAGGAGGATTTGATGGGCCAAATGACTTGTTCAAGAGCACATTACTGAAAGCATGTTTATAACTTAATTCCATTATAAACTAAAGCACAAAACCAATAATGATGGAGCCTGTGTGTTTGTAGAATCTATTTGGTGTGTGTATTCCAGACCTGCTACAAATGACGTGTAACTTGAAGGAGCAGATAAGTGTTTTACAAGTAAGGAGGCACACTATAGTCTTTTCAAAGTTCGTTACACTGAACCACGTGGAATCATATGTGTAGGAAAAATGATCACTTGTTGCTTTGGGATCCTTATTTTCCTCATCTGTATTCTAATTCCTCTGTCAGTATCCTAGGATTTATCAATAGAAGAAAGTAGTAAACGAATCAACTCTAACATCCTTTTTCAGTGTTTGTCCAGAGAGGCTTTGCCTATTCCATCTACGACTTTATTTCTTCTAATCAGCTCTCTGTAAGAAGCAGCACTGAGGAAGAGTGTCCAAGGTATATGTTTCCATGCTGGCATTGAGAAACATTAATAGGAGTTAAATGTGGAAATCTCAGCATGCTGAGATCAGTTTACAGCCATAAAATATAATTTCCTTCCAAGCCTTTTCAAATCTGGAACACTGAGAATGGCTCATTAAACTCAAATATTTATGTCATTTTGATAGTATCAGAAAAAGGAACTTATTTTCATTCTTTATCTTAGTCTTATTACAGAGTTTATAACACACTCCACTAAAGCCAGGTTTTCCTCAGTTTGGGGGACAGGGCTCTCGCAGAGACGTGCACTTGTGTGACGACCGTGGGTTTATTGGGCGAATCCTCTCTTTCTCACCAGGTTGCCATCCAGCACTCTCCTGTGTGTGCTTCCCCGGTAGCTCAGTGGTGAAGAATCTGCCTGCAATGCAGAAGACACGTGCGGGAAACAAGGTTTGGATCCCCGGGTCTAGAAGATCCCCTGGAGGAAGAAATGACAACCCACTCCAGTACTCTTGCCTGGGAAATCCCATGGACAAGGAGCCTGGCGGGCTACAGTCCATGGGCTCACGAAAGAGCCAGGCCCGACTTAGTGGCCAAACAACGTCTACGGTCTGTTGTAAAGTTTGGCATTATGCTCATATATTGTGTGCAAGCTGCTTTTGTCACTTCCTAAGGATGTTCTCTCTGATGATGAAATGTTCTTTTCAGCCTGATATTCAATAGCCACGTGGTATTCCATCAGCCACATGGACTGTCATTAATTTACCTATTCTATTGCTGGGCATTTGCGTTTCCAGTTTTTCACTGTTAGCTGGGAGGGATTGGGGGCAGGAGGAGAAGGGGACGACCGAGGACGAGATGGCTGGATGGCGTCACTGACTCCATGGGCGTGAGTCTGAGTGAACTCCGGGAGTTGGTGATGGACAGGGAGGCCTGGCGTGCTGTGATTCATGGGGTCACAAAGAGTCGGACATGACTGAGCGACTGAACTGAACTGAAATAATGTTGTGATGAATACCCATGGACATAAATCTTTGTAACCATTTCTGATTGTTCATGTAAAGATAAATACCCAGATGTGAAGTTGCTGGTCCAAGGAATGTATTTATAGAACTCTTTATGTAGTAGTCAGGAGGGCACCTTCTGCTGGACTCCATATGCTGGAGACGATGGACAGGGCGTCCCAGGTAGCACTAGTGGCAAAGAGCCCACCTGCCAAAGCGAGACGCGCAGAGATGCAGCCTCGGCCCCTGGGTCAGGAAGGTCCCCTGGAGGAGGGCACGGCAACCCGCTCCAGTATTTGCACCTGGAGACTTCCATGGACAGAGGAGCCTTGCGGGCTAGTTCCTAGGCTGGGCTATGGTCTACAAGCCCCCCCTGCACAGTCCAAAGAGTTGGACACGATGGAATTCACTCCACACACAAATATAAAGAACTCACAGAACTCAGTAGCAAAAATATAAACAATCCAATTGAAAATGGAGCAGAGGACCTGAACAGACATTTTTTCCAAAGAAGATATACAGATGGTTAACAGGCACATGAAGAGGCACTCAGCATCAGCATCAGTAACCAGCAGGAAAACGCACATCAAAACCACAGAGAGAGATCACCTCACACCCGTTAGGATGTCTACTACCAAAATGACAAGGCTAACAAGTGGTGGGAGGGATGTAGCGAAAAGGGAACCCTTGTGCACTGCTGGTGGGAATGCAAATTGGTGCAGCCATGTGGAAAACTGTATGGAGATTCTTCGGAAAATTAAACACTAGAGCTACCCCATGACCCAGAAATCCCACTCTAGGTATTTACCCGGAGAAAATGAAAAACGAATTTAAAAAGACGACCTTCATCCCCACGTTCACTGCAGTGGTATTTATAATAGCCAAAACATAGAAGCAACTCAAGTGCCCATCAATAGGTGAGTGGGTAGAGGCAATATTATTCAGCTATGAAAAAGAACGAAATCTTGCCATTTGTGCCCCCATAGATGGATCTTGAGGGCACTGTGCTAAGTGAAATAAGTCAGACAGAGAAAGACAAATACCATGTGATCCCACATATATATGGAATCTAAGGAGAAAAAAAAATACAGAGCCCAAATTCAGAGAGCAGATACATGGTTATGGTGGGTGTGGTTGGAGGGTAGGCAAAATGGGGGTCAAGAAGTACAAACTTTCTGTTATAAATTAGTAATGAGGATGTAATATACAGCATGGTGATTATAGTTAATACTGTATCATATATTTGAAAGTTGCTAAGAGAGTAAATTCTAAAAGTTTTCATGAGAAAAAAAAATGTGTAACTGTTGAAAGATGTTAACTACACTTAAAGAGTGGTGATCATTTCGCAATATATACAAATACTGAATCATATGTTGCACATTTAAAATAATGCAATGCTGTGTGTCAATTACACTTCAATTTTTAAAAATATTTTCAGAAGGTTATAATAATAGTACTACTTCATAGAATGATTAGGAGGGTAAATGCATTTAGCACAGTCCCAAACAGCAAGAGCTCAATCAATGCTATTTAACTACTACAATGAGAATTATGACTACCTGCTCTTTATTTCACAGGATATTTTTCTATATTGCAGAGATGAGCATTGTTTGGGTGTAAATCAAATGCTTTAAATCACATTATCTGACTTGTTTGGATGGCTCCAGGGACCTGGGGCTTCCTGGTGGCTCAGCCATAAAGAGTCGCCCTACAGTACAGCGCCCAGGTCGCTTCCTGGGTCAGGAAGATGGCTGGAGAAGGGATAGGCTAGGCACTCCAGTCTTCTTGGGCTTCCCTTGTGGCTCAGCCGGTAAAGAATCTGCCTGCAATGTGGGAGTCCTGGGTTGGATTCCTAGGTTGGGAAGATCTCCTGGAGAAGAGAAAGGCTACCCACTCCAGTACTCTGGCCTGGAGAATTCCATGGACTACACAGTCCATGAGGTTGAAAAGAGTCGGACAGGACTGAGCAACTTTCACTTTCACTTTTCACAGTGCAGGAGATGCAGTTCTATCCCTGGGTCAGGAACATCCCCTGGAAAAGGGTGTGCACAACCCGCTCCAGTGTTCTTGCCAGAAAAGTCCCACGGACAGAGGAGCCTGGCAGGCACCACGGTGTCACAGAGAGCCTGACGCAACTGAGCGAATGAGCACAGCACAGGGACAGATAAGGAACTTGTGTCTAACGAGAGCTGGGCGCTGGGTGGGGCCGGCCTTCTACCTCTACCAGATCCTGCCCACCTGCTCCTGGTTTTCCCCGGGTTTATTCTCAAGTCTGATCCTCCACACCTGGCCAGTCTTGGTCTTCCATCCACCAACTCTTTCCTCTGCCCAGCTCTGGGGCTGTGAGCAACCTCATCACCTGGTTTCGCCACCCAGTCCTCTGCCTGGTGAGTGCCCTGAGTGAACA
>SJXQ01007693.1:206705-221801 GCA_006408695.1 Aepyceros melampus | reverse complement strand
TTTCCAGCTGGGTTTGTGGCTCAGCTGGTAAAGAATCTGCCTGCCACGCGAAAGATCTGGGTTTGATTCCTGGGTTGGGAAGATCCCTGGAGAAGGGAAAGGCTCCCCACTCCAGTACTCTGGCCTGGAGAATTCCATGGACTGTGGTCCATGGGGTCACAAGGAGTCAGACACGACTGAGCGACTTTCACTTGAGGACAAAGATAAGGATGGACTGATGGTCCAGCGAGTCCCCGCCAGCTGCCCCGTCTAACCTTCGGGCCGGGAGGCACTCCCATCCCATTGCACAGAGGAGGCAGGCGAGACCCAAGAGAGGATATGCTTGCCAGGTCAGGAAGGTAGGGTGGGGACAAGCCCACATCCCGAAGCCCGACCGCAGCTGCCTGAAAGCGGCAACTTTCCAGGGAGAGGTGTGTCTCAGGACACAGGTTTGGGCAGAAAGAAAGAAACTAGCACAGCGGAGAAACAAATAACATTTTTTTTTGAAACGGAAAAAAGTTCCAGCCGGGGTCCACCTGCCAAACCAGAAACAGACAAAGCGCTCCTGTCTGAGTCTGCGGCTGCCCAGCTGTCTCACCTGACTCCAGATGGACCAACTCTGGTACGAGATGCCGAGGCCCTAGCTCCAGAGCCGGACGTTCCCGACTGCCTGCGGCTCCTCAACCCCCACCGTCCCCAGGCCACCTCCCCCCAACCCCGAGGTCCAGACGGAGCCTCTTGGAGGAGAAGCTTCTCGATGCTGGGAACCACAGCCTTCCCATGGATGCCGATTCTGACTCATCCCACCTGGCTTTCCCTGGAGTGGCAGAGCCCACCGCAGCTACAGGTGGGGCTTCTGATGCCCTCTGCCCCCCGCCCCAGCCTTCATCCTACATCATCCTTGCCTGCAAGTAGTAACCAGCACCTTCTTCAAAAACCACATCTCCCCAAGAGTCTTGGAAGAAACACTGGGAAAATATTTCCGTGTGATCTTTTCCTTTTTCAACTTGGAAAGAAACATTAAGAAACCTTCAGCCTCTTTGCAGAAGGCCAGGTGGCTTAGCTAAGTCCCTTTCCAGGGTCATTTCGGGTTGGGGATCCCATTTGGATCAGACCCAGGGGGTTTATATGGTGGTATTTATACCATATGGGACTTTGTTTACTCCGTTTTTCTTTTTTTTTAATTGTTTACTCAGTTTTTCTTTTTTAAAATTGAATGAAAGATTCTTTAAATTCTATGTTTTATAATTTTCAAAAGTTTCACAGACACATGACTTCATATAGTCACCTAATAACTCATTTTTATCCCCTGCCCCTCTTTGTCCCTCCTTCCTTCCCCGCTCCCCACTGGTGACCCCTAGTTGGCTCTCTGTATCTGTGAGTCCGCTTCTTTTTTGTTTCATTCGCTAGTTTGTAGACTCCACATATGTGACATCATACAGTGTCTTATCTGTCATTCAGCCTCTTTTATTCTAACTGGCTGAGCTGGCTGCAAGAAAGGAATGCGATTCCTTATTTTTACATCAACAGCACTATAATAATACAGCAAAAGAAAAACAGACACATCCCAACATGTCACACTTTTGATTTTCAGGAGTTTTACTTATTCCCATATAATTCTCCCACAGGTGTGAGCACAGTATGATTGCTCTCCCACTGAACCTTACATGGAAGAGTTTTCCTTTGTACTACCCAGTCTTAATAACTCTCTATTTTAAATCTGCACAATTTCCCATCTCTCAAATACATGCATAAAAACATACTCTGTACATTTCCTGTTGTTGGGTGTGTTCTGGGGGAATAGGGTTTTTATGACTGGGAGGAAGGGTTAGTTTTGGGCGCTGCTTCCAAAGGCAGCTCTGGGTGGACAAGCAGGTTCAGAAGAGAGTGGAGATAAGGTTGGAGGAAGTAGACAAATGTGTCATAGTTTTGCAGTTAGCTGTCAGTATTCCTAAGGTTTAGATCAGATTTTCTCAACCTCTTGATTGGCCTTAGAGACTCATAACACTCTGGCACTGTACACAGAATGTTTGGACACATGCCAACATGTGCAACTTTGTGGACACAGACGCATAACTTCCATCAGAGTCCCAAAGAGTGTAATGATTTTTGAGAGATTTTAAGAACTACTGTTTCAAAAGAATAGCTTGAAAGAGACAAGTCCCTATGGTTGCTAAGCCTCTGCCAACCCCAAAGATGCATCTGAAGGAAAGCATTTGGGGATGACATACTGGTGTGTGTGTTGGGGGCTGGGCATCACAGGGGACCTGTAATAACACACCTCCATAATTATGGCACACTCAAGAAACTGGAAAGTGTGGTGACAGGGGCATGTGAATAAAATTATATTGGCATTCAGAGAAGAAAAGAGCCCTTATGATTGAGGGGAAAGGAGAGACAAGAGAGGCAGTCTTGCTGGAAGAGATGAAGCCTCAAAAACACTTTTAGGGAAGCATGTGAGGTGTGGTTGATGTGGCGAGGATGTGGAAGGCAGACCAAGTAAATGGTGGAGTGTGGAGTAAAGAAGGGAGGTAGGTCAGGGCCAGAGGGTTTAAGATGTACACTTAAAAACAAAACCTGGGGGCTTCCCTGGTGATCCGGTGGGTAAGAATCCACTTGCCAATGTAGGGGACATGGCTTTGATCCCTGGTCCAGGAGCTATGATCCCACATACTGCAACCAAGCCTGTGCACCACAATTACTGAAGCCGGAGGGCTCTGGAGCCCGTGCTCCGCTACAAGGGAAGCCGCAATAATGACAAGCCCACGCACGCCACTAGAGAACAGCCCCCATCTTGCCACAACTAGAGACAGCCGTGCACAGCAATAAAGACTCAGCGCAGCCAAAACTAATTAATTCATTTAAAACCAAAGCCAGGGGCTTCCCAACAGTACTGAGGTTTAGACTCCAGGCTCCCGATGCAGGGGGCACGTGTTTGATCCCTGGTGAGGGGACTAAGATCCTGCGTGCCCCGGGACGCTGCCGAATGAAAGAACCAGTGAGCAAAACGGCTACCTCTGTGGCTTCACCTGTCACTTCTTCACATCCTGGGTGACTCGTGACCGAAGGCCAGGTGACTCTTCTGGTTTCCCCGGTTTAGTCGATGTTCTGAGGGCCTCAGAGGAGCCTGCCCCTGACCCAAGACAGATACCGCTCCGGTCTCCTCCAGCCACTGGGGGTGTGGTGCTGAACCCCTCTGGCTGGCCTCCTACCAGGGTTCGTCCTCTCCTGCTAACACAGAGTATTCACCTGCCTGATAACCAAAATACAGGATTCAAGTGATGAAATTTAAACCAGGCTAGCCCTGACTACAGAGCCCATGAATTAGGCCTTCAGTTTAACTCTCAGATGACCAGGCATTCTTCATCACCTCGGCATCTTCCAAGCGCATAACACCAAGTACCTGGCAGGGCCTCAGTAAACGCTTGTACAATGACTACAACAGCGAAGTAGCAGAATCATATTACAGGTTTATAAAATCTTCTAATTTTTACCCATTGCTAAGCTTCTCAGGTGGCTCAGCAGTAAAGATTCTGCCGGTAATGCAGGAGCCGCAGAAGATATGGGTTTGATCCCTGGGTCAGGATGATACCCTGGAGAAGGAAATGGCAACCCAGTCCAGTAGTCTTGCCTGGAAAATCCCATGGACAGAGGATCTTGGCAAGCTACAGTCCATGGGGTCGCAAAAAGTCAGACATGACTAAAGCAACTTGAGCACCCATTGCTAAAATCATAAAAGAGCACTTTAAAGAAGTTTACAAAGAACTTTATGAAGATGTAACCTGTGTACCATAAAATTCAGTAATTTTTAGTAAATCTATGGAGTTACACAGCCATCACCACAATCCGGGGCTTCCCCAGTGGGTCAGTGGTGAAGAATCTGCCAGCAATACGGGAAACACAGGAGATGTGGGTTTGATCCCTGGGACGGGAAGATGCCCGGGAGGAGGAAATAGCTACCCACTCCAGTATTCTTGCCTGGAAAATCTCATGGACAGAGGAGCCTAGTGGGCGATAGTCCATGAGGTTGCCAAGAGTCAGACACAACTGAGTGACTAAACACACACACACGCTACAACCTGGTCCTAAGACATTTTTATTCTCTTCAAAAGGCCTCATACAATAAGCAAAAAGGGTCTACAGTTCAGTTCAGTCGCTCAGTCGTGTCCGATTCTTTGTGACCCCCATGGACTTCAGCACGCCAGGCCTCCCTGTCCATCACCAACTCCCGGAGCTTGTTCAAACTCATGTCCATGGAGCTGGTGATGCCATCCAACCATCCCATCCTCTGTCGTCCCCTTCTTCTCCTGCCTTCAATCTTTCCCAGCATCAGAGTCTTTTTCAATGAGTCAGTTCTTTGCAAATAAGCAACAAGTTCCTACTGCAGAACACACAAAAGTATAATCTGATAAACCATAATGGAAAAGAATATGAAAAAGAATGTAAATATATTTACATTCTACACTTCACTCTATAGCAGAAATTAACACAACAGTGTAACTCAACTATAATCCATACAATTTTATAAAGGCTGCACAAGAGTAAATTTTTAAATGAAAGAGACCTACCTGGTGTTCCGTCACTGTAGCATAATTATTGCCTTATTTTTTCATATTCCTTCATGGTCTTTGCCCAAAAGTAGCATTTGTTGCTGCTGTTGTTTGCATAGTCATGTTCTCCTCCTGCATTTTAGAAGAGGCATTGGTTTCTGTTCTGACACAGAAAGTTTTAAAAGGAGAAATCGTATCAGAGACCTGCTTAGACAGAGCTGGCTAAAATCGCTTTTGGCCACAGAAATATTCCCCCTTAAATAACAGTCTCCTTTCCGTCCCAGCCTTAGACAGCTGTCGACTGTCATTATAAATCAAGCTGAAAGGGAGAGGGGACAGCCTGGAGCTACGAGCAGCTCTAGGGGCTGGCTGCAGACAGCCTGCACAGACGAGCCTGTGGAAAACAGGCCCAGAGAAATTAGAGAATTTAAACTTCATCAAAGGGTGTCATGGGATGATTTCCAGCATATTCTGAAGAAAAGCACAGGTATGGTTTTTCCAACAGTCATGTATGGATGTGAGAGCTGGACCATAAAGAAAGCTGAGTGCCAAAGAATTGATGCTTTTGAACTGTGGTGTTGGAGAAGACTCTTGAGAGTCCCTTGGACTGCAAGGAGATCCAACCAGTCCATCCCAAAGGAGATCAGTCCTGGGTGTTCATTGGAAGGACTGATGCTGAGGCTGAAGCTCCAATACTTAGGCCACCTGATGCGAAGAGCTGACTCATTGGAAAAGACCCTGATGCTGAGAAAGATTGAAGGTAGGAGGAGAAGGGGGCGACAAGAGGATGAGATGGTTGGATGGCATCACTGACTCAATGGACATGAGATTGAGCAAGCTCTGGGAGTTGGTGATGGACAGGGAAGCCTGGTGTGCTGCAGTGCATGGGGTCGCAAAGAGTCGGACACGACTGAACGACTGAACTGAAGAACTGATACACACGTGAAGTCACAACCAAGATGGAGAATAAAGTTCTTATTCATCCAGCATAAAGTTCCCCTGTGGCCCTTCGCACAGTCCCCCGTCCTCAGCCTCCATCGTAGGCAACGGCAAGTCTGCTTCTAGTATCATAGACTAGCTTTCTCTTTTCTAAAATTCCATATAATGAAATCCTACTTTTTGTACACTGCTGTCTGGATTCTTCTGTTCATTATTGTTCTTGAGATTCATTCATAGTATTGCATATATTAGTAGCTTTTCCCTTTTATTTACAAGTAACTTTTCAAAAGTATTTCTTTCTTTTTTAAAAAAGGTATTTATTTATTTGGCTATGCCGGGTCTTGGTGGCAGCACGTGGGATCGTCAGTCTTCGTTGCAGCATGCGTATCTTTTAGCTGTAGCATGAGAGGAATTTTTCAGCTGTGGCTTGTGAACTCCTAGCTGAAGCATGCAAACTCTTCACTGAGGCATGTAAACTCTTCACTGAGGCAGTTTCAGTTGAAACTGAAACTCTTAGTTTCAACATGTGGAATATAGTTCCCTGACCAGGAATCGAACCCAGGCTCCCTGCTGTGGGAGGGTGGAGTCTTAGCCACCGGACCACCAAGGAAGTACCAAAAATATATTTTTTAAGAAAACTTTATATCTCCAGTGAAATTAGAAAAATCAATATCAATTACCATAAATGAAAGGAACCATAAATAGGAATACTTTGGAAACAAAGTAACATTGTTAAAATTCTAGTGAGATACTATTACAGCAAGAGGTACTTCCCCTTTGCTTTAAAAAGAAGCTGAGCAAATGGGAGGGGTTAGTGACATATCAAATTAAGATTTTTCCTCCTTGATGTAATCAGAAAGACTGAAAGAAAGTTGGAAAGAAATAATATTCACATTATAGGTGTGTATCATGCTCAGTCGTGTCTGACTCTTTGCAACCCATAAACTGTAGTCCACCAGACTCCTCTGTCCATGGGATTTTCCAGGCAAGAATACTGGAGTGGGTTGTCATTTCCTTTTCCAGGGGATCTTCCCGATCCAGGGATTGAACCCTCATCTCTAAGTCTCTGTGTTGGCAGGTGGATTCTTTACCAGCAGCGCCATCTGGAAGCCCCATTAGAGGGTCAATGTTATTTAAGTCTGTGTACAGTCTTACCTACAATTCACACCTCATTGTGGTCTGGGGATACATGCCCCATGCCTCAGGCACCCTCTTTCTCCAGTTAGGAATACACTGAGCTGCATATAACGGGAAAACCAGATCGTAGTGGTTTTAACTCAATGCAGAATAACTGTCCTCAGATGATAAGAAGTGTGGAGCTAGCCAGTGTCCATGGCTGGAGCAATGCCCACACCATGTCATCAATACCGCAAGTCCATTTCTCTTCATTTTATGCCATCCTAAGGGAGAGTGTCTGCACTCAAGGTTTCAGGATGTTTTTTCCCACTCCAGGCACCAATCCCCATTCCAGACAGGAGTAAGGAGAGAAGTGTGTCTCCTTTCTCTTCTCTTCTTTTTTAATCTCTTCACCCCTTTTTTCATCAGTTCATTCTGGTTTTAGTTGGATTAGAGAAGGAATTCAGACAAATGCATGCATTCAGGCTGGCTTGTTAAACAGGAGTTGAATGCTTACATTTTGCTAAGAGAGGTCTGAGACCAGAAAGGCCTTCCAACCACATGAACTGGAGAAGCTTTCAAATGTGGGAGAGATGGAAGTAATCTTGGACTTCTCAGGCTCCCGGGAAACCCCAGCCAGCCTACTTTGGCAAGTGGTCCCTAATCACTGCCTGAGGGATGATAAGGATGAGGGTAGATGGTCAGAACAGTCATCATCAAAAAATCCACAAACAAGAAATGCTGGAGAGGGTGTGGCGAGACGGAGACCATCCTATATTGTTGGTGGGAATGAAGATTGGCACAGCCACTGTGGAGAAGACAGTATGGAGGTTCCTTAAAAAACTAAATCAGAGCCACGTTATGACCCTGCAATCCCACTCCTGGGCATATATGGGGAGAAAAACATGGCCTGAAAGGATACCCGCACCCCAGTGCTCATTGCAGCCCTATTTACAATAGCCAAGACTTGGAACAGCCTAAACGCCCATCGACAGAGGACTGAATAAAGGAGCTGTGGTGCGTATGGACAATGGAGAATAACTCAGCCATTGAAGAGAATGAAAGAACGCCACTGCAGCAACATGGCTGGGCCTAGAGAGCGCGCACGGAGCGAAGCAGACAGAGGGGAGAGATCCTTAAGACATCCTGCGCATGTGGAGCCTAAGAGAAGCGATACAAATGAGCTTAGTTACAAAACAGAAAGGGACTCACAGACTCAGAAGATGAAGTTACGCTTGCCGAGGGGGAAGGGGTCGTGAGAGACTCTGGGAAGGCCATGCACGCACTGCTCTGTCTAGAGCAGATGGCCAGCAGCGGCCTGCTGCGGAGCGCGGGGAGCTCCGCTCAGCGTTCTGCGCCAGCCTGGGTGGGAGGGGGGTCCCGGCGAGGATGGACGTGTGCACACGCGTGGCCGAGTCCCTTAGCTGTTCACCTGGAGCTGCCACGGCGCTGTGAACTGACCATACTTCAGTATGAAACAAAAAGAAGCCTCTCCTTCATCTCCAGAAGGCCCAGCCCCTCACTTCTCTCAGCCCCTGGCCCCCAGGAACTATCGTAATTCTTATTCCGATTTTTAAAACCAAAAATTTCCTGTTATTGGCTAAGCTCAGGGCAGCTCCGTACTGCTCAGTCAGCAAATGTGACACCTTACAATCGTAATCTTGAACACATATTTCCCTCCATCCTGGAAACCTTCAGTTCATGTTAACTTTTACTATTTTAAAGTACGGACAATTTAAAGCAAGAAAATTAAGAGTTGAGAGGGATAAGAACTGAGACTTAGCGATCATTCTTGAACCCTTTTCATTTCTTTCCTTCTGGTGAATGTGGAATTTCTTACCTGGATTTTAGGGAGGGTGCTTATATCTAGTTATTGAGTGGGGTTTGATCCCAATGATTAAATCATCGGCAAAAGAAGTATGGACAATGGAGAATAACTCAGCCATTGAAGAGAATGAAAGAACGCCACTGCAGCAACATGGCTGGGCCTAGAGAGCGCGCACGGAGCGAAGCAGACAGAGGGGAGAGATCCTTAAGACATCCTGCGCATGTGGAGCCTAAGAGAAGCGATACAAATGAGCTTAGTTACAAAACAGAAAGGGACTCACAGACTCAGAAGATGAAGTTACGCTTGCCGAGGGGGAAGGGGTCGTGAGAGACTCTGGGAAGGCCATGCACGCACTGCTCTGTCTAGAGCAGATGGCCAGCAGCGGCCTGCTGCGGAGCGCGGGGAGCTCCGCTCAGCGTTCTGCGCCAGCCTGGGTGGGAGCGGAGTCCCGGCGAGGATGGACGTGTGCACACGCGTGGCCGAGTCCCTTAGCTGTTCACCTGGAGCTGCCACGGCGCTGTGAACTGACCATACTTCAGTATGAAACAAAAAGAAGCCTCTCCTTCATCTCCAGAAGGCCCAGCCCCTCACTTCTCTCAGCCCCTGGCCCCCAGGAACTATCGTAATTCTTATTCCGATTTTTAAAACCAAAAATTTCCTGTTATTGGCTAAGCTCAGGGCAGCTCCGTACTGCTCAGTCAGCAAATGTGACACCTTACAATCGTAATCTTGAACACATATTTCCCTCCATCCTGGAAACCTTCAGTTCATGTTAACTTTTACTATTTTAAAGTACGGACAATTTAAAGCAAGAAAATTAAGAGTTGAGAGGGATAAGAACTGAGACTTAGCGATCATTCTTGAACCCTTTTCATTTCTTTCCTTCTGGTGAATGTGGAATTTCTTACCTGGATTTTAGGGAGGGTGCTTATATCTAGTTATTGAGTGGGGTTTGATCCCAATGATTAAATCATCGGCAAAAGACTATTTCCACCATCTCATGGCAACTTCCACATCACAGCAGCAGTCTTCCTTAAAGGTGAAGGATATGACCATATAATACGACCATAGTACACCTGACATAATTATTTGACTTATTATAACTATCAAGTATTGTCAAGAAAAGAAGAAAAATCTAGATTGTAACTAGTGTGAGAGCACAATGTATTCTTGCCCGAGAAGTTCTCTTGTCCAGGCTCAACACAGAAGGTGGATGGAAAGTGGATTTTCTGTCTATTACTGCCATCTGCTGCTGCCTGAGTCTGGAAAGCGTTTTGCAGATCACAGACAGAAAGACGAGTTTAAAAAAAAAAAAAAAAGTCAAAGCTGATTTTGTTGACATTAATTATTTTTTTTTTTGCTAAACCTTTGGCATAAGTATGTTCATTAATTTTTTCCTGTGATCCCTGGACGTCATAAAATATTCGTGAAGGACAAGAAGCTTCCAGCTGGCCATTCGTCTATTTCCCATCATGCAACGATATCCATTTTGAATATCAGTTCGTGTTAAGCTGTTTAAAATCCAGGAAAATAATAAGGCGATGTGTTGCTTTTTGTAACACTCTGCTGTATAGCTCACATAACGTTACAACTCTTTGAAAATTATGAAAACAACTCAACCTAAGTTATTTGGAGTAGCTACTTAAGGGATTTATATAATGAAAGTGAAAGTAGCTCTCTCGGCTGGTCCGATGGTAGTGGGTTACCAGAACTTATTAACGTTAGTGTCACTAAAGTTGGTATACAACCCCCCACTGCTAAATTTGACTGGCTTTTTACTATTTGAGTTTGTACCCAACTTAAAAAAAAAAAAAAACAACTTTGCAAAATATTCCTTTTGGAGGAAAACCATCCTTAAATAAGTACACTTATAACAACTAGGAACAATACCATTCTTTTTCAAAGTTTCATAACAAGCGTATAATTTTTTTAAAACCAGAAATGCTCTTTTGCAGGTATGATCCTTTCATTTGTGCCTAGCCTGATTGGCAGTTTCCCACAGCTTTGGGGATTGGGGCACACCTCTCACGTAGCAGCCATTGGCGATGGTATCAGTACAGTGTTACTGCCAAGGGTTAAAGCTTCCTGGTGGTGTGTCCAGGGCTCTTTTTTGCTCAGAAGGGAGGAGCAGTTTTCGAGGGACCCGGTACAGTCTGGCCTGATCATCTGCTCAGAGGACCAAAGCTCTCCTTGCCGTCACGGTTAACTGTTGTTTGAGCTGCAAACTCATGTCAATGATCTATCTCTGTAAGCGTCTCTAACTAGGGTTTAGGGATGAGAGCTAAGGTGAAGGGCAAAATGAGAAATCCACAAGTCTTTCCTTGACCCTGTTCTATTATATTTTGTGGTTATTATTGTTTAGTCAATAAGTTGTGTCCAACTCTTTGAGACCCCATGGACTGTAGCCTGCCAGGTTCCTCTGTCCATGGGATTCTCTAGGCAAGAACACTGGAGTGGGCTGCCAGGCCCTCCTCCAGGGGATCTTCCCGACCTAGGGATCAAACCTTTATCTCCTGCACTGCAGGTGGATTCTTAGCCCTAGAGCCAGGGAAGCCCTCTATTACATCTGCTTTAGTTCAAAGTAGTGATGAACATTTTTTTAAATAATAAAACCAGCATAATCTTTCCTTTCTAAAGAATGAGGTTGGCCATTGGAGCAAAGCAAAGAAAATAACAGGGAAGTTATTACTTCCCAAAACTCCTGATAATGGAGGGAATAGCACATACACCTTTTTCTTTTTTCCACAGTGGAGGGAAGGGCAATGGTTGGTGGTTGAGTCTCTGGAATAGAAACAGCTTGAGTCTCCAGAAGCAACCCTTTAGATGACCTGGTCCAAACCCAACATGATCTCAGCTGAAGGACAAAATGACAGGAAACAAAGAATTAAAGCAAATATTCGGATAATTGAGGCAGCATTCCCAAATCCTTTACCTCTTGTATCTGAATGGTGTTTTCTTAGTTGCCTGGATCATAGCCTCTGCTCCTGAGTGTGTGTGTGTGTGTGTGTGCGTGCACATGTGTGTGTGCGTGTGTATAGGATCAGAGTTCCCAAGACCGGCACAGCAAGAGCAGTGTGCACGCCTCAGGGACCTGTGGTGAAGTGTGATGATGGCACCGGAGCTGCTTCTCCTCTCCAGGGTCCGCTGAGGACTAATAATTGTGTTGATATGAGTATCAAATGTCTGGCTCTCCAGGGACAGGATGGAAATTGATCCCTTGGAGAGACTATCCTTCTAGGGCCCACCTCTCTGACTCCCCTGCCCCATCTCTGAACCCCCCAACCACTGCCTCTGGCAAAAATCACCCTACCTTCCCCTCTGGGCAGAATCTCCCGCGCTATCTGCATCCAGCTGCCTATTGCCTCATATTCTCCTTCTCCATCCCCATTTCTGGCTCCCCAGCTAAACAGGGAGTGTTTCCCAAGTTCCTTCATCCATGCAGTCCCAGCACCCAAACAACCCCCACGTCACAGATCCATAGCAAGTGTTTGGGGAATGAATGAACAACGAAGTGATTAACATTGATTTAAAATTACTGAGGGTAATACACAAAATTTTCCAGCCTTGGTCTCGAAGTCAGTTTTTCCCTCATGGGTGGGTGAAGGAGGCTTAGGGCCCCTCCNTCTCTGAACCCCCCAACCACTGCCTCTGGCAAAAATCACCCTACCTTCCCCTCTGGGCAGAATCTCCCGCGCTATCTGCATCCAGCTGCCTATTGCCTCATATTCTCCTTCTCCATCCCCATTTCTGGCTCCCCAGCTAAACAGGGAGTGTTTCCCAAGTTCCTTCATCCATGCAGTCCCAGCACCCAAACAACCCCCACGTCACAGATCCATAGCAAGTGTTTGGGGAATGAATGAACAACGAAGTGATTAACATTGATTTAAAATTACTGAGGGTAATACACAAAATTTTCCAGCCTTGGTCTCGAAGTCAGTTTTTCCCTCATGGGAGGGTGAAGGAGGCTTAGGGCCCCTCCGGGAGCTGGAGCAGGTGTTGGTGAATAATGGGATTCCGCGGGGGAGGGGGCCGACAAGGAAAGGACAGAAGGGAAATTGACAGAAACTGATGCTGCCGAAGATACTGGCTCCTAAGACCAGATGTGTGCACACAAAGCCCTCCTCTGACCCCACTCTCTCATCTGAAGTGATTAACATTGATTTAAAATTACTGAGGGTAATACACAAAATTTTCCAGCCTTGGTCTCGAAGTCAGTTTTTCCCTCATGGGTGGGTGAAGGAGGCTTAGGGCCCCTCCAGGAGCTTGAGCAGGTGTTGGTGAATAATGGGATTCCGGCGGGGAGGGGGGCCAACAAGGAAAGGACAGAAGGGAAATTGACAGAAACTGATGCTGCCGAAGATACTGGCTCCTAAGACCAGATGTGTGCACACAAAGCCCTCCTTTGACCCCACTCTCTCATCAGCAGCCCACAGAAGCACCTTTGCCAGTTCCTCCCGCCTTCTGGAAGTGGGGGCAGGCCTCGACACTTTCCTATTGGCCCGGAGTCTTAGTTGGGGGCCTCTGTTCGCTCCGTGAGCTGCACTTGTCCCCAGAAGGGTTCACTCAAAAGCCCTGCGTCCGTGCTCTCATCTTCACCCACAGTCCTCGCTGCACTTTATCTCCAGAATAAAAGCCACTCAGAAAGGGTGTGTGTGCCTTAGTTTTCAGCTCTCCTGCTCCGTGAAAGCTCTGCAGGACACTTCTCAGTGAAGCGCTCATGGGCCTTCTCTCAAGCAGTGTGTTTTCCTTTTCCTGCTTAGCTTGTACAGGATGCGGTCTTTTGCTCCCCAATTTGAGCTGCACTTGTCCCCAGAAGGGTTCACTCAAAAGCCCTGCGTCCGTGCTCTCATCTTCACCCACAGTCCTCGCTGCACTTTATCTCCAGAATAAAAGCCACTCAGAAAGGGTGTGTGTGCCTTAGTTTTCAGCTCTCCTGCTCCGTGAAAGCTCTGCAGGACACTTCTCAGTGAAGCGCTCATGGGCCTTCTCTCAAGCAGTGTGTTTTCCTTTTCCTGCTTAGCTTCTACAGGATTCGGTCATTTGCTCCCCAATGCACCAAGGAGCTAACAGCAGAGGTTGCACAGGGAAGAGGCAGAGGCGGCTCCAGAAGGCTGGGTTCCTCTGGAGCAGCCCCACGACGTCATGGCAGTATCTCCTCGCTGTGGGTGAGCGATGCTTCAGAAAGAAGTCTGGGGATTCTGAGCATCGCAGCCTATGTGTCAATTCTTAAGAGTCCCCGGCCGCAGGGGACAGAGGGCACCTCCCCAGTAGCTGGAAGCAGACCCATCACGGACACCACTGTCCCTTGCAAAAAGATCCTGAGACAGTAGCCGGAAGAACATCTGATGGATATTGGGTAGCAGCTACCAGCCCCTAGCCGCGCCCCACAGCAGACCAGCCCTGTTTCATCCATTTGTCCATCCCAGGAGTTCACCCAGTCCTGTCTCATCCACTCCCTCCTCAGATTATTTTGAAGCAAATCCCAGACATCATATTTTCTTCAACTGCAAATATTTCAACGTAAATTTACAAAGAAGATCACTCTCTTGAAAAACATAACCACAATACTATGCCCTACCTATTTAACATGGGCTTTGTTGGTTGCTGAGTGGTAAAGAATCTGCCTGCAATGTAACAAACGTGGGTTCGATCCCTGGGTGGAGAACTTCCCCTGGAGAAGGAAATGACAACCCACTCCAGTATTCTTGCCTGGAGAATCCTATGGACAGAGAAGCCTGTGGCAGGCTATAGTCCATGGGATTGCAAAAGAGTCACACACACCTTAGCAAATAAAAGAAACAAAAAGTTAACAACAGTTCCTTAATGTCATCCAATATACAGCCTTGGTATTTCCCTGGCCATCTCATAATTTTTGTCCAGCTTGTATTTTGAATTTGGATCCAAATAAGATCCATACACAGTAATTGGTTAGCATGTCTCTTAATTCTCTGTAAAAAAAAAAAAAGTAAGATTCAACTTCCTAAAGTATACAATTGAGTTCATTTTCATATAGTCACAAAGTTATGCAACCATCACCACTATCAAACACCAGAACATTTTCTTCATCCACATCCATCAGCAAACACTTCCCTTTTTCCCTCCCACCCAGCAACCACTAATCTACCTTCTGTCTCTTAATTCTGTTTTAATCTGTAGGCGTCTCCTCTTTCTCTGTCTTATGCAATTTTACTTGTTGAGGAAACTGTGTCATTTGACTGCAGAGTTTGCCCAGGCTGACTTTTCCAGGTTGCTTCCCTGGGGTGTGGTTTACAATGTTCCTTTGTTCTGTGTCTGCTGTAAATGGATAATGAGATCTGGAGTCTTGAGCAGATTCAAGTCGGATTGAGGGGCAGGTATTGTACCTGTCTATAAAGAAGCATGTGATGTCAGTATTAACAGTTGTTGATAATTGTTGCCCAAATCCATTAATTCATCAGGGGTCGCACAACGGTGAGGTTTTAATTCTATCGTCCCTTCTCAACCGTGAGTTGGCATGTCTCTACAAAGAGGAACTTTCGTTCAGCAACTAGGAGGTTACTCTGAGGTGCAGTGTGTTGAATGAAAGCAGGGTAAATGTTTGAATCTTTTCCTCTACTATGCTTGTGAAAATTATAGGTTGGCTCCCAAGTGTTCGCCAAAGCTGATCAGTGAGAGCTGGCTGTCTGGGTTTATTTTCGGTAGTAT
>SJXQ01007693.1:165092-205717 GCA_006408695.1 Aepyceros melampus | reverse complement strand
ATGAAATTAAAAGACGCTTACTCCTTGGAAGGAAAGTTATGACCAACCTAGATAGCATATTGAAAAGCAGAGACATTACTTTGCCAACAAAGGTCCATCTAGTCAAAGCTATGGTTTTTCCAGTAGTCATGTATGGATGTGAGAGTTGGACTGTGAAGGAAGCTGAACACAGAGAATTGATACTTTTGAACTGTGGCGTTGGAGAAGACTCTTGAGATTCCCTTGAACTGCAAGGAGATTCAACCAGTCCATCCTAAAGGAGATCAGTCCTGAATATTCATTGGAAGGACTGATGTTGAAGCTGAAACTCTAATACTTTGGCCACATGATGCAAAGAACTGACTCGCTGGAAAAGACTCTGATGCTAGGAAAGACTGAAGACGGGAGGAGAAGGGGATGACAGAGGATGAAATGGTTGGATGGCATCACTGTCTTGATGGACATGAGTTTGAGTAAGCTCCGGGAGCTCGTGATGAACAGGGAAGCCTGGCGAGCTCTAGTCCATGGGGTTGTAAAGAGTTGGACATGACTGAGTGAATTGAACTGAGTTATATACATATAATTATAAATAATTATAATATATTACATTATAGTCATGTGCCTGGATGATGCAGACCTTAAATTAATAGCTCTCTCACCATCAACTAGAAGTTCTGTATCCCAGAGACCTCACTGAAACTGTTCAACCATCAGCTATACCCTAAACCCACGTACCACATTTTATCAACACCAAAGATTATAAAAGATACAGGAAGTCTTTTATAGATTTCATTTTATTTTAAAGCTAAGAAGTGATCATAAAATGCAAACTAATGTTCTTCCAAACTTGGTCAAAATGAATTTTGGAGCACTAGATCAGTGTTCCTGTCCTCGTTTAGGTGTCCCCAAAAGCAGATCCTGAGATGAGCATTCGATCCAAGAAGTTGTTTTAGGAAGTAATCACAGAGTAAAAACCCTAGTGTGGAAGTAGGAAGAGAGATGAGGAAGGAAAGAAAACCAATGAAGAGTCTGTTATCAAGCCAGCTTCCTACCACTGTGGGTAACTGGGTCTCAGTCCTTCTAGAGAACACCAGAACTAAGGACTAAGACTGTT
This sequence comes from Aepyceros melampus, assembly GCA_006408695.1. Taxonomy (NCBI): domain Eukaryota; kingdom Metazoa; phylum Chordata; class Mammalia; order Artiodactyla; family Bovidae; genus Aepyceros; species Aepyceros melampus. The sequence goes on along the minus strand of SJXQ01007693.1, from coordinate 204,624 downwards.
GAGAGCACGTCTTAGAAATACCTCAAGGAAGTAGCAAAGAACTTGGATTTTTGTTTGCTTGTTTCTGCTGCATGGCACACGAGATCTTAGTTCCCTGACTAGGGATCAAACTCGTGCCTGCTACACAGGAAGTGTTGAGTTTTGACCACTAGACCACCAGGGAAATGCCAAACTTAGTGTGTTTTTAATCCAGCAACTCCCCACTTGCCATTGGTTAAAGGCTGACTCTGGGAAACTTGCCTAGTGAGCTTGCCCCAATGGCCACAGAACAAAGACCTCAGACAGAGATTAGCAAGTATTAGCAATAAGCAAGCCTTGGCATGTGAGATGAGCACAGAAGGGATATGGGCTGGGAAGGTATCACCTCAACTACAGTCCCCAAACTTTTCAAGGTCTAGGTTTGATTACACAAATCATCATTCTTATGTTAATGCAAATGATGAATTCCATGATCACAAAGGGTAAGGAATCTTGGGTGATAACTCATTACAGAGTGTGTGTGTGTGTTTGTATGTGTGTTAGTCAGTCAGTTGTGTCTGACTCTTTGAGACCCCATGGATTGTAGCCTGCCAGTCTCCTCTGTCCATGGAATTCTCCAGGCAAGAATACTAGAGTGGGTTGCCATGCCCTTCTCCAGGGCATCTTCCCAACCCAGAGATCAAACCCGTGTCTCCTGCATTGACAGGCAGGTTCTTTATCACTGAGCTACCAGGGAAGCCCAATTCATTACACTACCAAACACTAATTAGCCACTCTCCATTTCCCTGTGTCCCAGCACAAGCTGGGTGGAGTGGGGTGCTGGTCCTAGTTACTGCTGTGTAATGAATACAGGGAACATGACTTTCTAGCAAGGAATCTTTCGAGTGGATGAGCTTTACTGGTCCCCTGACACTGAAATTTAATAACCTAGTGATTCTAAAACTCTATTTAAATATTGTTTCAGAGCATGATATATTGTATGCCTGACTTAAAATGAAACTCCAATTTATTCAGGCAACAAATTCATCTAATCCTAACAGTGATTCATAGCAACCACATAAACTACCAGCAGGACCAGGAAAACTCCTTCTGCAGAAAGCCCTTGTAAGCAGCATTCTTCTCTAAAGCTTTATTTCCAAAAACAGCCTTTTGAGAAATGGATACAGCAGTCTGAAAGAATTACTTCTTCCCCCTAGACTCTGTCATTTACCTTCTTGTGGGTTTTAATCAAATTTCCCAGTAAGTCCCTTATGACTTTGCAATTCCAGCTTATCAACTCTTTCCATAGTCATCATACATCATATAGTAAAAGATAGGAAAACAAACACAGTGGTCATATGCATGTATCACTGACTTCCTATAAATTTCCCAACCCTAGTTCAGGCACCTAGGTAAATATTGATGTAAAAGATTACATCCTTGTACAAATTATATCACCTGTGATGTACCTACTCTTCATTCAAAATACCTGTTTACTCAACCTGCATGCCTTCTCCAAGAGAGAACGAATGAGGAAAACAAGATCACAAGGAACCCTTGATTTTGTGTTTGTTTTTTGGCCACAGTTCCCTGAGACCAGGGGTCAAACCTGTCTTCCCTACAGCAGAAGAATGAAGTCTTAACCACTGGACCACCAGGGAAGTTTCCAAGGAAACCTTGGTTTCGATCAAAGTTCACCAACTGATCCAGTGGCTAAATCCAGCCTCCAGGAGTATTTTGTTTAGTCCTAATTATTGTTTTAAATTTTTACAAAATAATGGCAAACATTTATTAATGGGGACATTTCACATAAAATAACCCATGTTTCTGCTTCCTCTGAAAAGTCAGAGGATCGAGAAACGCTGGTGTCAAAATCTGCATGGCATCATTAGGAGGAGGTTGGCGGACAGCTGTCCCCTGATGACAGGCTACACACTTCTGGTTTACTACAGTGACCTCTGTCTTCTACTGTCTATCTGTCTTGCCTCTAGGGGCGTGCAGTTTGTAACTCAGATGAAACACAGTAAACAGAATTTTGAGCACCAAGCTTAGGAAATGTAGCACATTTCACCTTTTACACCAACAGATACCTTAGACGAAGGGAGTTTCCATCTAGAATATGGCTTTCTTTGCCCTGATTGACTGTATTATGGGTTTTATTGCACTTAGCCAGTGTACCTACGATGACAAGGTACAGCCCATAAAATAATCTAAGAAAATCTATCCACTCCCTGTTGGACTCTTAGCATGACTCTCCTGATCCCATCGTGCAATAGGTCCTGCCTCTACCTTATTCAAACCTTCCCCTAGCTAATTTCTACATCAGAACCAGCAGAGCAGTGGAAGGCTGGAGGGATAAAGGTTATGCAGCTAAAACATGGAAAGAAGTTACACCTAAGGAATAAAAATGTATCTCAGAGAGTAATCTGTTAGCAAGGCAACCTATTTCCTCATGGAATAGGTTAATTATCTCTCCAAGCAACCTCAAAAACCTCAGGCCAAAAAAAAGTTGGGGTACACGTAGATTCATTTGAAGAGGTGCATAACGTAGTAAATGAACTGTTCAAAGGTTCACCCTTCTTTTGGATGAAAGGATTATCGCCCAAAGGTCTGTCTCACTATTTCACAGTAACTTATCATAGTTAATCTTTGAAAATTCCTGCACTTAGTTGATAAAAGAGAAAAGGCCTAAATGAGAGTCATGCTAAACTCACAGCCTTTGGGCATGAAGGTGGGATAGGGATATTAAAAACTGGAGGTAAAGGGAGAGAGGAGGATGGAGAGAAAGAGATTGAACAGAGACAGATGCAAAATTCTTATTTTGTGGGTTAAGGATCCAATTCAGCTCTGTGTATCTTTAAATTCCTTTTCTATTCAAAGCAAAATTTTAAGGCATTTTGACCCTACAATCAACAGGATGCAAGATAAAAACAATGAAAAAAATCAAGGCAAATAAGGGCTTGCTGAAAGCCAGCTTTGAAAGCCAGTCATGGGTTGATCTATGCCAAGATGCAAGGTGAGGCTGCTCCTACCAGTGAGAGGTGGCACATGACAAAAGAAAGATTTTCTACTTTAGGGGGCTACAGAATGACCCAATTGGGGCCATTCGGAAGCTCTAATACTTTGGCCACATGGTGCAAAGAGCTGACTCATTGGGAAAGACCTGACGCTGGAAAGATTGAAGGCAGGAGAAGGGGAGGACAGAGGATGAGGAGGTTGGATGGCATCACCAATGGAATCTGAGTTTGAGCAAACTCCAGGAGATGGTGAAGGACAGGGAAGCCTGGCGTGCTGCAGTCCATGGGGTCTCAAAAGAGTTGGACACAACTGAACAACAACAGAATAACCACAAATTTGAAGCTTATCACCTGTACTTGGTGAAGGGACACTTTCAATGAGGGAAAAGTTCACAATAAAGGAATCCCTAAATAAGTTTCTCTACTCAAACATTCCAAAAATATCTTTAAAAATATGCTCAAAAACGTTGCCTAAAATAAGTCCTTTAAATTCTACAGGCTCAGTAAATGATACCAGCACTTGCTGCTCTAAAAATAAAGTGGAAACTGTACACACGGATCAGGTAGGCCCTTCCCACATACTCCCCCAATCATTTGTAGAAATACTGTGAAGAAAATTCCAGGCACTGTTATAACCCAACCCCCTTCCATAATGCAAGACAATGTTTTGAAACAATAATAAAGAAAATGGGTGTCACGTACGTGAAAATCAGTAAATCCTTGAATTTTCCATTTGTTTTGGGGAAATACCTGAATTTGTGAGGTCCATAGGATATTGCTCAGTCGTGTCCGACTCTTTGCAACCCCATGGACTGTAGCCTACCAGGCTCCTCAGTCCGTGGAATTTTCCAGGCAAGAGTACTGGAGTGGGTCACCACTTCCTTCTCCAGGGGATCTTCCCAATCCAGGGATCAAACCCGGGTCTCCCACACTACAGGCAGATGCTTTACCATCTGAGCCACCAGGGAAGCCCATGTGAGGTCCATCGGTTCAGTTCAGTCGCTCAGTCGTGTCCGACTCTTTGCGACCCCATGAATCGCAGCACGCCAGGCCTCCCTGTCCATCACCAACTCCCGGAGTTCACTCAGACTCACGTCCATCGAGTCCGTGATGCCATCCAGCCATCTCATCATCTGTCGTCCCCTTCTCCTCCTGCCCTCAATCCCTCCCAGCATCGAGGTCCATAACTCACCACAAATATACTTCTGGTGCTCTATATTCAACATCCAGCAGGTACTTCATTCATATGATCATGGGAAGACGAGAAATAACAGGAATAGAATGGTACTCAATCCACTGTGTCTATTTTCTATGGCTGTTTAACAAATTACCGTAAACTGAGAAGCTCATAATAACCACCATTTATTATCTCACAGCTCTGTAAGTCAGAGGTCCAGACTCATCTGGATTCTCTGCTCTGGGTCTCATGAGACCAAAATCAAGGTGCGAGCTGGGCTAGGCTCTTATCTAGAAATTCTGGGGGAGAATCTGCTCCAAACTAAAATTCATTTAGGTGGTTGGCAAAATTCATTCCCCTGAAGTTGTAGGACTCCGGTTCCCATTTCCTTTCTGATTGTCAACTGTCCTTTCTGAGTCTCAGCTCCTGGAGGCCACCTGTATTTCTTATCAAGTGGTCCCCTCCATCTTCAAGGCTGTTAACAGCGTGCTAAATCTTTCTCATGTTCTTACTCATAAAACTAAAAATAGTTGCCGTATGATCCAGCAATTCCATTCCTGTGCATATATCCAAACAGAATTTTAATTCAAAGAGATACATGCACCCCTATGTTCATAGCAGCACTATTCACAATAGCCAAGACATGGAAACAAACTCTCTATCAACAGATGAATGGGCAAAGAAGCTGTGGTACATGCAATATATACAGTAGAATACTACTTAACCATGAAAAAGAATGAAATAATGCCATTTGCAGCAACATGGATGCAACTAGAGGTTATCAAACTAAGTGAAGTAGGTCAAAAAGAAAGTGACAAATATCCAGGAACACAACCTGGTTGGGCCCCAGGGACACTGGCTCTGGTAGAGGTTCTTAACTAGACTTATTCATGACCTATCTTCTGGTCCCAGCTCTGTGTCTTTTTCACTGCGACTTTTGGTCCTTTGAGCATCAGTTTCCTCATCTGACACCTGGGCACAAGAGCAGGGCCAACTTATCAGGCAACAGGGTTTATGATATACTTATAGGCAGAATCTAAATTATGACACAAATGAACTTATCTATGAAACAGTGATACAGAGAACAGACTTGTCACTGCCAAGAAGGTTGGGGGTGAGGGAGTAATGGACTAGGAGCTCAGGATTAGCAGATGCAAGCTATTACATATATGCAATGGGTAAACAACAAGGTCCTACTGTAGAACACAGGGAATTACATTCAATTTCCTATGATAAACCATACTGGGAAAGATTATGAAAAATAATGTGTGTGTGTATATATATAGATATATACACATATGTAAAACTGAATCACTGTGCTATATGGCAGAATTAACACTGTAAATCAACTACATTTCAATAAAATAAATTTCTAAAAATTCTTTGCTATGTTTGGACTCAGATATTCCCTTCTGCCCTCCTATTCTACCACCAGCTAAAGAAAGTTCTCTGCTTTTAAGAGCACATGTGATTGGGTTAGGCTCACTCTGAACATCTGTATTTTTAAGATCAACTGTGTCTTATAGTACAAAAAGAGACATCCATGTATGTTTACAGGTCCTGGAGATTGAGACCTGGAATCTTGGGGGCCACTTCTAGAAAGTCTACCTACCTATCATGTCTGTCAATGTACATGTTGACACATACTGTCCCCTTGTAGGGACAACTCACTGATACAACATAGACTACTTTACCTACTACTGTTAGGTAAATAATAGCATTCCAAATATCCAATGAAGGAAGCCTCAGCTTCCTGGGAAAGCATAAATACATGCCCCCCATAATTTAAAGGATAATCAGCCACAGCCCTAAATACCTAGTATCAATACATGATATCCAGGCCATTAGAGGAATGAAGACTGATATACAAGAGATGACCAACCTAAAATAAGGGTGCCTTCATTTTAAAGTCATATGAACTGTATACACTCTGCATTGCCTCAGCCTTTCCCTGTTAATTTGGGCTCAATAAACAATCTTGAGACTTGACAGGGTAATCAGGCCATTAATTTTCACAACATGTATCTAAACAAGAGTTATTGGACAAGATGATGTGAATTCCAAAAGCTGTGTAATTTTCCTTGCTTTTAATGTATGTGGATGTGGCAGATTATATTTTCTAAAGATAGCCAGGATACCCCTAATACATATGCTTTTCTGTTAACTTTTGCTTCATGTATCTCCGTGTTTTTTTGGTTAGGTGCATACGCTGGTGGCTCAGCAGTAAAACATGCAGGAGCTACGGAGATGCCTGTGTGGGGAAGATCCTCTGGAGTAGGAAATGGCAACCCTCTCCAGTAATCTTGCCTGGAAAATGCCATGGACAGAGGAGTCTGGTGGGCTACAGTCCACAGGGGTTGCAAAGGGTCCAACAGGACTTAGTGACCAAACGACAATTGTTAAACCTTTTTGGTGGGTTGAGACATATTATAAAATGTATTTCTTTGGCTCTAGCTACAATTTTGTCTTAATTTTGTCAGATATTAGAATAGTTGCTCCAGCTCTCTTTTGATTACTGTTTGCATGGTTTCTCCACCCTTTAACTTTCAATCTTTTGTGACTTTGAATTTAAAGCACTGGGTCGGCCAAAAAGTTCATTCGGGTTTTTCTGTTAACCTTTTTGGCCAAGCCAATATGGCCCTTGTAGCCAGCATGTAATTGGTTCATTTTTTAAAAATCCATTCAGCCAATGCATGTAATTGGAATGCTTAATCAATTTATGGGCTTCCCTGATAGCTCAGTTGGTAAAGAATCTGTCTGCAATGCAGCAGACCCCAGTTTGATCCCTGGGTCGGGAAGATCCCCTGGAGAAGGGATAGGCTACCCACTCCAGTATTCTTGGGCTTCCTTTGTGGCTCAGTTGGTAAAGAATCTGCCTGCAATGCAGGAGACCTGGGTTCGATCCCTGAGTTGGGAAGATCCCCTGGAGAAGGGAAAGGCTACCCACTCGACTCTTCTGGAGTAGTCTGGCCTGGAGAATTCCATGGACTGTATAGTGCACAGGGTCACAAAGTCAGACACAACTGAGCGACTTTCAATCTGTTTACATTTAAAGTGCTTACTCAAAGGTAAGATTTATACCTACCATTTCACTATTTATTTTCCTTTTGTCTTATGTCTTTTTCATTCTTCTTCTATTCCTCTACCACTGTCTTTTTTGTTAAAAGATATCTTATAATATACCATTTAATTCCCTTTCCGTTTATTTTAATTTATTTTCTTAGTGATTGCCCTTGCAATGACAATTACCATCTTAACTTAAAACAATCTAGTTCAAATTAATACCAACTTAACTACAGTAGTATACAAAATCTTCTCTAACTTGTCTCCATTCCATTCTTTATCTTTGTCCTGTTATTGTCACACAAATTATAGATTTATACACTGCCCACCAACACAGAATTATCATCATTGTTTTATGTAATTTTCTTTTAAATTGAGTTCAGTTCAGTTGCTCAGTCGTGTCCGACTCTTTGCAACCCCATGAATCGCAGCACGCCAGGCCTCCCTGTCCATCACCAACTCCTGGAGTTCACTCAGACTCATGTCCATTGAGTCAGTGATGCCATCCAGCCATCTCATCCTCTGTCATCCCCTTCTCCTTCCCCGATTCCCTCCCAGCATCAGGGTCTTTTCCAATGAGTCAACACTCCGCATGAGGTGGCCAAAGTGCTGGAGTTTCAGCTTTAGCATCATTCCTTCCAAAGAAATCCCAGGGCTGATCTCCTTCAGAATGGACTGGTTGGATCTCCTTGAAGTCTACTGTCAAGCATCTTCTCCAACACCACAGTTCAAAAGCATCAATTCTTCGGCGCTCTTCACAGTCCAACTCTCACATCCATACATGACCACTGGAAAAACCATGGCCTTGACTAGATGGACCTTTGGTGGCAAAGTAATGTCTCTGCTTTTGAATGTGCTATCTAGGTTGGTCATAACTTTTCTTTCAAGGAGTAAGTGTCTTTTAATTTCATGGCTGCAGTCACCATCTGTATTGATTTTGGAGCCCCAAAAAATAAAGTCTGACACTGTTTCCACTGTTTCCCCATCTATTTCCCATGAAGTGATGGGACCAGATGCCGTGATCTCATTTTCTGAATGTTGAGCTTTAAGCCAACTTTTTCACTCTCCTCTTTCACTTTCATCAAGAGGCTTTTTAGTTCCTCTTCACTTTCTGCCATATTTTTAATTAGACATGGTAAAAGAGTTAAACAAAAAATACATTTATGCTGTCTTTCATATATTTACTAAAATATGTATATTTACTCGGAGAAGGCAATGGCACCCTACTCCAGTACTTTTGCCTGGAAAATCCCATGGGCGGAGGAGCCTGCTAGGCTGCAGTCCATGGGGTCGCTAAGAGTCGGACACGACTGAGAAGCTTCACTTTTACTTCTCACTTTCATGCATTGGAGAAGGAAATGGCAACCCACTCCAGTGTTCTGGCCTGGAGAATCCCAGGGATGGGGGAGCCTGGTGGGCTGCCGTCTATGGGGTCGCACAGAGTCGGACACGACTGAAGCGACTTAGCAGCAGCAGTATATTTACTAGTGTTCTTTATTTCTTCATGCAGATTTGGGTAACTTACTAGTGTCCTTTCATTTCAGTCTGAAGGACTCCCTTTAATGTACCTTGTTGGGTAGGTCTGGTACTAATAAATTCTCTCAATTTTCCCTTTATGACTATGTTGTTATGCTTGGTGGTATCCCACAGGTCTCTTAGGCACTGTTTGTTTCTCTGTTGTTTGTTTTTGCTCCTCAGACTGAGTAATCTCAATTGATCTATTTTCAATGCTTTTTAAGCATTTCAAACAAGTGGCCTAAAAGTAAAAGCTTCATTCATTCAGTCAGTAAATTCTTTGAACACTTTCTATATGCCAAATGATTTTAAGGTGTTCTGGACATAGCAGGAGGCAACACAAAATTATTACCTTTATGGTGAGTAATATTTTAGGGGTAAAACTAGTGATTTTTAAATATATACTGCCACACAGTGATAAATGCACTAGAGACAACAAGGTAAGAGGACACAGTCATTCTTTTAATGAAAATAGCCTGGTCAGGAAAAGCCTTTCAAAAGAGCTAAGAATAGCACTAAATGAAGCATTTTATAAAGTATCAAATCTTAGAAAAATCTAAAAATTCAATTAAAAAGTATAATGAACCTCAAGTTCTCTTACTTAGACCTTCAATATTCTTCACTTAGTAAAGTTACCCCACACCTTTCAACTGTGAATCAAAAGATTCAAATTAATGACAAAATCATACAGGCAAAATTGGAATCACAATCTAAGTGAGTCACAATCTCTAACATGCCCAATTCACCTCAATATCATAAATACATTAAATACCAAATATAGACAAACTATTAGGACTAAGCGTTGGGGCATGTGGGATCTAATTCCCTGACCAGAGATCAAATCTGGTCCCAGTACTGGTCCCAGTTCTTTACTCATTTCTGTATCCATGTCTTTTGCCAAGTGACTTTGCAGCTTCACACAGCAAGAGACAGATTTGGGACTTCCCTGGTGGTTCAGTGGCTAAGACTCAGCGCTCCCAATGCAGGGGACCTGGATTTGATCTCTGGCCAGGGAATTAGATCCCACATGCCCCAACTAAAGAACCCACATGCCCCATAAAGAACCCACATGCTGCAATAAAGATCAAAGATTCCCCGTGTGCCACAACTAAGACCCAGTGCACACAAATGAATAAATGTTTTAAAAAAGAAAGAGACAATATATTTTTCATCCCCATGATTGAGTCCAGGTACATGCCTTGCTTTGGACAATGGAGTGTTAACAACCATGAGACAAGTAGAAGCATGGAAAAACACTTGTTCTCTTACATGTCTGCCACTGTCATGAGACTATGCCTGGGCTAGCTTGCTGGAGGAGGAGGGACACATAGAAGAAAGTTGTGCTGTGCTGTGGCTGTTATACAGCATTACAGTAGTGAAAGATAACTGATCCAAACCTTATTTTTATTCTATATATTCCCTGGTTTGGAAATGTACTTTCCAGCAAAGAGAAAGTATTTTCCTTTCAAGTGAATTGAAAGTACTTTCCTATACTTTTCAGGACTAGGTTCCCATGCAGAAGCAGCTAAAAAAGTCAAAATGTCTTTGTCCCTATGTAAAAATCTAGAGAAAGGTGGTTAGGCTGGTCCAGCTGTTTCATGGTACTAGGGACCCAGGCTCCTTCTATCTTGTCACTCTATTGGCCACTTCCCTGTCTCTATTCATCACCTCATATCCAGCCATCATATCTATATCCCTCCACCAGGAATGAAAAAAGAAAACAATACAGATCATCTGTTTTCAAAGATTGTTTCTGTATGGTGCACACCACTTCTTATATGCATTCATGTGGTCAAACTTAACTGAAAAGATGGCTAGGAAATGTAATCTTGAGCAATCACATGCTTGACTAAAAAGCGAGGATGCTATTAACTTAGAAAAGGAAAAAAAATGAATATTTGAGGACAACTGTCTCAATATTACAAACACAAAGCTTAAACATATCCAGATTACTAATAAGTCAAACTTAACATCTCAGAGGACAGGCAGGTAGGCGAGACACAGTATCCAAGCTTTAGGATAAGTATCCTATGTGAGGCCCTAACAGATGCCTTTAAGCCCCTTTTATATTTACTTTGAAATGTGAAACTCTCAATCAATACTTTTTTGAAGGGGCTTTGTTTCTGGCTGTTTCGGGTTTTATCCTAATGTAATTTCTGACTTGCCTAGAAGTCAACACTGAATTCCAATTATTTTTGCAGCTAACTTCCTTCAGTTTGTGTAGCCTGATTGAATTCTGAACTCTTGTCACGTCTCCTCTTTAGAAAATCAGTTATGGTTTTTCATATCTTTCTGCTAAACTTTCATAACTTTCTGCTAAAAACACTAAAGTGATGCTAATAACTATACGTGAAAGGACTTTATGTATGCAAATGTAGTTCTCCAGTTTTCTGAGATCCCTCTTTTGATTGATCCAAAGAAAATAGCCAGTTCCCCAAAGGTGGCTATTTGTCTAAGCTGGTGAGATCACCTCGTCAATCCTCCCCTGACCACTTCTGTCCATCTTATAACTATTTTGCTCTCATTTTCCTCTGCATGTTGCCCTCCTCACTTCCACTGAATGCAACAGTACTTGTCCAAACCACTGACACAGCCCTGCCCATTTTTCAGCAAAGTGTGATAAACACCAGGTTACTATTTAACCAACTTTATTGTAGGCTTATGACAGAGGGGAACCTTTACACAAATCTGAAAGCTTTAAAACCTTTCCCAAAAATTCTTTTTTCTAGCGCCAACAGGTCACACCCATTCTCTGAGGTCTCATACGGACCCCTCTTCCTCTTTAGAAACTTAGCACACCCCTGCTATTGAGGGGGAAAGCTCCTTTTAATTGCAGTGAGTGGTCCTGAAGAGAGATCTTAGTTCCCTTCCCAGGAATTAAAGCTGGGTAACCTGGATGAAAATCAGAAGTCCTCGCCAGTAGACCACCAGGGACTAGAGGCTAGAAGCAAAGTGGCCCTGGCTCCTGCCCTGTTTGAAAGGAAGAATATTTCAAGGAGGCAAAGACTGTACAAACAGGTATAATGTTTACTGTTAAAGACACAGGACAATATTTGGGAGAGCATAGAGTAAAACAGTTTATCTAACTTAGAAGCTAGGCAGAGATACACACCTGGAAAGGAGTGTGGACATCCTGAGTGAGAAGGAGCACAATATGGAGGTAAGGTAAATCACTTATATAGGACAGTCCTTCCGGGTCTTTATTTACCCTTGCCAGATACCTTTTTTCTTTCTTCACACCCGACTGATCCATGGATCCTCCCCAAGATGCATGCGCAACTTGCATTGTGCATCCCACCGTAAAGGCCTATGGGTGCATGTCCACACTTCTTATGGGGTGGGGCCTCCCTCCCTTTTTGACCCCCAAGAAGCCTTCCTGCGCATGTGCAGACAGGGAAGTCTTCCTTGACCTCAGCAGTGGGCACCTTATCTCTTTGCTTTAGCTGAGCTCAGTTTTTGCCACTAGCTTTGTCCTTGGAGTGTCTGGGTGAGAATAACGGCTCAGTTTTACTCCACTTGATAACCACCAAGTGTCTGGCCCAGAGGCCCACTGTCTCCTACCTCACTTTCTCCTTTCATTACAGACTTCCCTCTCCTCTCTCACCCACAAATTACTGGGCCCATAACTCACTCCTTTTAAAGAAAGTTAAAAAAAAAAAAAGTATATTAACCACATAATCATCTCTCAGAGACACAGCTGTGCTCCAAAGAAGACAGCATTTTCCATTTTTATGCATAATGGGATCTGGGCCTTGCCTCTGAATAACCAAGAGATGCATTAAAGTGGTATTTTCCCCCCATACACAATAGCTCAGGTGTCCCAATGATAAATTCTGTCCTCGCCCTGAAAATTACAAGCACAAACTGCAAGAAGCTATTAAAGTAGCAATTTTGGTCTGACTTCATGTATTTTAAAGCACCATTTGACTGTTAGGCAGAATGACAATACCATATCATGTTAACTTACTGCTTAAATTCTACCTTCCAAATAAGAAATGAGATGGCTTACCAAAAAAAAAAAAAAAAAATCACTAGCTCTAAGTTAAAGTTTGAGCCAGACGTATACCCTTAGAGGATTCAGGATGGAGAAAAACTGGATACAGATCCTAGATAGCTAATGTGCATATCAAAGCAGTAATTTCAAAAAACCCAGACTCTCACATCTTCCCATACATAGAACAGTGCTAAATTCACTAACTTGAGATGTCTGGTTTTCTTTAATTACCAGTAATCATTTTATGTTCAACTACCTGGGTATTTTTGTTGTTGTTGCAAAAACTCTATGCATCCTGGCTCCTGCCTCACTTCTTCAGAACAGGCCCCCAGTTGTCTGAGAGGCTGTATCTTGGGCTTAAGTCCTTAATAATGCCTCCAATAAAACGCTATTCTCAACTTTTTGGTTGTGCACATTTTTTAGTGGATACTGTGAATTTTTTGGTAAGTAGCCCAACAGCATGGAAGAGTTCCTTGAACATCTGGGAGATGAAATTGGGTAACTGCTTTTGAGGCTGATTTAAATATACCTTTTAAAGGTTTCCAGTGTGTAGACGTATCCATCAAAATGACACTGTAAAGAATTTGTATTTATGTGAGGATAGATGGTATCAGAGACTTCTGTTAAACACCTCCACCCTATTTACATAGCCAAGATATGGAAACAAGCCAAATGTCCATCAACAGATACATGACTAAAGAAGATGTGGTATGTACATACAATGGAATATTACTCAGCCATAAAAAAGAATGAGATAATGTCATTTGCAGCAACATGGATGCAACTAGAGATCATATTAAGTGAAGTTAAGTCAGAAAGACAAATACCATATGATATCACTTACATGTGGAATCTAAACTATGACACAAATGAAACTACCTATAAAATAGATATTCACTCAGACGTAACAGTACAGACTTGGAGTTGCCAGGCAGAAGGGAATGGGAAGGAGGGAAGGATTGGGAGTTTAAGATTAGTAGATGCAAACAGATAAACAGAACAGATAAACAACAAGATCCTACTGTATAGCACAGGGAACGATATTCAGTGTCCTATGCTAAACCATAATGGAAAAGAATATATTTTTATATTACTGAATATATATATATGACTGAATCACTTTGCTGTACAGCAGTAATTAATACAACACTGTCAATCAACTATGCTTCAATTTAAAAAGGCAATCTTTTAAATTTTATTTGATAAATATTATATGAAGAGACTTCCTAATACGGAATAATCTTTCAACCAGAATTTAAATCATTACATTAAATCTAATCATTGTTATCACCCTCTAAATATTTATCCATTGAATTTTTACTTTCAAAACTTTAAAGAGAACACATGAAACCTCTCTTTGAGGTTCTTCCTGTATCTGATAGGATCAAGGGTAAGATTCTTAGGGAAACATTAATATTTTACAATGTTGGGATACATTACAGCTTTAACTTTTGTTTTAAATATTCATATTTTCCAGTTTTTAAGTCATCTAAGAAACCAAACCTTTTATCTTACCAAAAACTTTAAAGTACTACCCTCACTTGTGTATTATTTTTACTTTTGTATGCCTTTTCTAAAATAGTTTTTGGCCACTATGTTGGCACCAACATGCAGGAAAATGAATTGTTTATGAAACCATATAAATAAGGCAGTAAGAACTATCTACTTTAAAAGAACAATGAAAACAAGAAATATAACACCTTTAACCATGGCATCTTTATTTTTTCTTAATATAGATCTTTTATTAACGTATAGTTGACTTAAATACAACGTTTCAGGTGTAGAGCAAGGTGATTCAGTTGTACATGTACACATTACTTTTGAAATTATTTTCCATTATAGGTTACTATAAGATATTGACTATAGTTCCCTGTTGCATATCTACTTTTTAAAATTAGAAATCTAGCATTCTATTCATACTAAGCGGATGACACCTTTAAAGCAGCTCTAAATGCAGAACTCCAAGGCACACCCACAGTCTCTTCTCATAAGGCAGTGTGTGTGTGTGTGTGTGTTCAGTCCTGTCTGACATTTTGCAACTCCATGAACTGTAGCCCTCTGTTCATGAGATTCTCCAGGCAAGAATACTGGAGTGGGTTGCCATTTCCTTCTCCAGGGCATCTTTTATAGGTTAAGATTTCAACCTTGCCTTCTTCCAAGCAAAGAGAAGGTTTTGCTCTTTCTGAATTCTCCTCAAATGGGAACATTTTCCAGAAAAAGAATCCTCCATAAGTGGTAAATCTGTCTCTTCAAGTCATATCAGATACTGGCACCTACTGGTGGAAATGTGACAGAGTCACCATCACACAGAAACCACTGAAGAGAGAGAAAAGAAAGATCTAGAAATTACAAATACAAAGTCAGGGACACATACTCCTGGAAGGAAATAGATCAGCAGAGGTGAGAGAGATTGATAAGGTTCAAGGGTAGAGGAGGATTCTGGAGACAAGCAAGTAGCACACTGGAAAAAACTGAAAATAGCTAAGAGATGACCGTTGCTAACAGACATGATGGAATGCAAAACCTCAGGATCCAAGGTACCAGTGATGCTGACTCACTAGCCAAAAAGTTTCATGTTATCACAGAAGCCAATGGAAAGAAAAAGAACCAGGGGCTTCCCTGGTGGCTCACTGGTAAGGAATCCGCCTACCAATGCAGGAGACGTGGGTTGATCCCTGGTCCGGGAAGATCCCACATGCCACGGAGCAACTAAGCCCATGCAACACAGCTACTGAGTCGGTGCTCCAGAGCCCAGGAGCCACAACTACTGACCCATGCACAACAACTACTGAAGCCCGTGAGCCCTAGAGCGCGTGCCCTGCAGCAAGAGAAGCCACCGAAATGAGAAGCCCACGCACTGTAACTAGAGAGCAGACCCTGCTCATCGCAACTAGAGAAAAGCCCACACAGCAACAAAGACCCAGCGCAGCCAAAATAAAGGAATAAATTTAAAAAGAAAAAAATGAATTTACTTCAAAATTTGTTTTAATCCCTACATTCATTCATCTGATAAATATTTATTAAGTGCTAACTATATGCTAATCACTGTTCTAGGCTCCAGGGATATAGCAGTGAACTAGATGACAAAGCCTGTGCTCTTGGGGAGCATACATTTTCTAAGGGGAAGGGTTGTGGGCAGCCAGGAATCAAGTAAACATGTAATATTTCAGATGATTCATGCTGGGGAGAAAACAAAGTAGAAAAGAAGCCAGCAGTGTTGTTGCTGTTTAGCCATTAAGTCCTGTCCAACTCTTTGCAACCCCATGAACTATAGCCCACCAGGCTCCTCCGTCCATGGGATTCTCCAGACAAGAATACTGGAGTGGGTTGCCATTCCTTCTTCCAGGGGATCTTGCTGACCCAGCGATCAATTCCTCCATTGGCAGGTGGATTCTTTACCTCATACACTATATACAACACACTATGTTGTTATTTTATATAGGGCCATCAGCAAAGGCCTTGTGATAAAGTAAATTTTAAATGTCATAAAGTTTTTATACCCTTAGATTGGAAGCTGTGACTTCCTCCTTCTTTGGATTATCCAATACATTTTCACACATTAGGGCACTTACGTTTATTCATCTATTTGGTTTGTTTATGGAGCAACGGGAGAAGAGACACCTGCTAGGTACCTACTATGTAAATGGGGACACTGAATTTCACTGAATATAAAGGAACACTCTAAGGTCATTAGTTGTTATGTGTCAGAGGCAGGATTTGAATCTCAGTCTATTGAGATTCAAAGACGTGCACATCAAGTGAGACGCCCTAGACAGTTGAAAATTCTATCAGAGGAATCATACTGCTCTTGAATATTAAGTGCTGTAAATGAACTTTTTATCCAAATCTCTCCTGGGGCACTCACAACTCTCTACCTTGTATTTATATATATGTGTGTGTAATGTATATATGTGTGTATGTTGATTCTCCCCAGGAGGTGATTTTTTAGGGTGGAATCTGGGTCTGAATCATCTTTGGTGTCTGGTGATCTGGCCTTCAGCAGGAACTTATTAAACATATATCTAAAAATCAGACAGAAGGGAGTTCCCTGGTGACCTAGTGCTTAGAACCCCAAGCTTTCACTGCATGGCCCTGGTCAGGGATCTGAGATCCTGCAAGTTGCATGGTGTGGCCAAACAAATAATGGACTGAATGAAATACATGGAAAAGCTTAGAATTAAGTCACTAAATACTAAGTCTCTCCTCAGATAATAATGTTTTTTCAAACAGTACACTAAAAAGCCCATACGGCAACTAAAAATGTCACTTGTTTCCATCATTTAATAAAGAGCTAAACCAGAAGAAAACAGTATTTGCACATGAAATTCACAGTATTGACTAAGTGGACTTTGTGTTCTTTGATGCAAAGTCTTAATTGGTGCTGCTGTAGCATTTGGTTTTGTTTTGGAACACATGGAACCCCACCTACTGCTCCACACGAGTTTTGTGGACCTGTGGAATTAGGTCTCAAGTGTTTGTGAAAAGGTACAGTGGTTTGTTTTTATATTTTACATTTATGTTTCTTCCAGATTCCACTGTCATAATCACCCTTTGTAAGCCATAGACAAGGGGACAAAGAAAATACTATGTTTGACCCTGTAGCCATACTTAATCTTCAGAGCAGAACTCTGAACATGTTTATCTCCTTCTTGAAGTCACTACATTGGAAATAGTTTGCAGCCAAGCAGGTTGAAGAGTATGACACACACATGATGGACTAGTGGAGAAACCTAGGAGCTGATGATTCCAAGCGAGAGGCAATGGATTCTGTAGGATGTTGAACAACAGTGTTTTTATGATCCCCAGGATGCATTCAGCAAAGATCATTATGATTGTAAAGGGCTTTCGCTTCTCCTGACACAGAGGAGAAAGGATTGAGAATAGGAAAAGGATGAGTCTTATGCAAGAGGCATAGGTGGGATCTGAAACACAGATGCAGGCCAGGAGAGAAGAATGAAGGGGCAGGGCCAGTGGACTGAAAGCATAATATGGCTGATATCCAGTTGAAAATTTCCTTTCTGCATTGTACTCCCCCACTATTATCTCCAAGCCTTAAACAACACAGTTTTCTGTGAGCAGAGTTTTGATAAAGAGAACCTTGTCTATACAGCCAGCCACTATGGAGAAAAGTGTGGAGGTTCCTTTAAAAAATTAAAATAGAGCTACCATATGACCCTGCAATCCCACTCCTAGGCATATATCTGGAGAAAAACATGATCCAAAAAGATACATGCATCACAATGTTCATTGCAGTACTATTTACATAGAAGCAACCTAAATGTCTATCAACAGAGGAATGGGTAAAGAAGATGTTGTACATATATACAATGGAATATTACTCCACCATTAAAAAGAATGAAATAATGCCATTTGCAGCAACATGATGGACCTACAGATTATCATACTAGGTGAAATAAGTCAGGCAGAGAAAGAGAAATCCATATGATATTCCTTCTGCATGGAATCGAAAAAGAAATGATACCAAAGAACTTATAAAACAAAAAGAAACTCACAGACTTAAGAGAACAAACTTATGGTTATCATAAGGGGAAAGATTGGGGGAAGGAATAGTTAGGGAGTTTGGGATGGACATGTCCACACTGCTATAATTAAAATGGATAACCAACAAGGTCCTACTGTATAGCACAGAGAATTCTGCTCAATGTCATGTGGCAGCCTGGATGGGAGGGGAGTTTAGGGGAGAATGCATGCATGTATATGTATGGCTGAGTCCCTTGCTATTCACCTGAAACTGTCACAACATTGTTAATTAGCTATACTCCAATACAAAATAAAGTTTTATACAAAACTTTATAAAAAACAAGATACAAAAGAGTGATAAAAATGTAGGTATGAAGAGCTTCATGTAAGTAAATTTGGTGGTGATACAAATAGACAGACAGAAAAGGAAAAAAGAGGCCCTTGTCCATAGTGGGGATGGGTCAGAGCGAGGCAGCAGCATGGAGGCTCAGTTACTAGGCAGCAGATACCTCTGATGAGCTAAGTGAGGGGACAAGAGATAACCAGGACAAACTTGTGATACATGTAATGACACTCAGGGCTCCTCAAGCATACTGGAAGAGGAAATTGACTCCCAGCATGGCAAATAACCACATTCCTGGCTAACTAAAGGAAGAGGCAATGCCACGCCTCCCCAGTCTCTGAGAGAAGACTGAAGAATTTAGACATACTTGAACTACATCATAGAAGAGGGGCCTTGATTTCCAGGCATAATAAAGGGTGTTACCAGAAGGCACATGAGGTAAGAACAAATGTGTATAGACAGAAAATGCATTCAGCAGTCCCAGGTAAGGCACGGTACAAAGTGGACAAAGTATTTGTATTTAAATACTCCATAAAGTATATCCAGTAGTCATGGATAGACGTGAGAGTTGGACCATAAAGAAGCCTGAATGCCAAAGAATTGATGCTTTCAAATTGTGGTCCTGAAGAAGACTCTTTGCGAGTCCCTTGGGCAGCAACAAGATCAAACCAGTCAATCCCAAATATTCACTGGAGGGACTGATGCTGAAGCTCCAGCATCACTGAAGCTGAAGCGCCAATATTTTGGCCACCTAACAGGAAGAGCCGACTAATTGGAAAAGACCGTGATACTGGGAAAGATTGAGGGCAGGAGGAGAAGGGGATGGCAGAGGATGAGATGGTTAGATAGCATCACTGACTCAATGGACAGGAGTTTGAGCAAACTCCAAGAGATAGTGAAGGACAGGGAAGCCTGGCATGCTGCAGTCCATGGGTCACAAAGAGTCTGACACGAGTGAGCAACTGAACAACAAAGTATAGTCAAACTTTCCCTAGGCTATAGTTACTTATGTTACTACTTCAAACTCTCCCCTTTAAAATGGATCGTCCGTCAACTGTTAAGTCCTTTTTCATAAAGGCTCTCTACACAACAACATTTTAAGAGAAGAAAAGTGACAACTGCCACAAGATCTTTCCTATTCATCTTCTCTGTAATGAAATAATTCTATATTGAACCCTTCATAAGAAGTAATCCCCAAATAGTAAGCACATGCCGACATTTTTGCACATCGAATACTTCTGAAAAAAATTGGAAATCTGATTTTTGGTGTTGGAGATGACTGATGAGGTGGTGGGGAGAAGAAAAGGCTTGACTAATATGTTTTGAAGTGAATGTCTCAGATACAAAACTCATAAAGCCAGAATCGACTGTTGCTCCCCCAATGAATAAGAAATGAATAGCAACAGGAAACAAGCAACAGTCATAAAAAGTAAGTTAAAATGAAGCCTAAACTGATAGTTCATTGTCAGTGTGTGTGACTCATTCCTTTTCCTTCCCACTTGTCATTATGTTAACAAAGAAACAAAGTCACCTTGACCATCTAGACTTCTTGGGTATCCATTTTTTCATCATCACTGTTCCGACTCATATTTACTAACATTTATTTAATTCAATGACATATCAGGCAGCTTGCCGATTGACATAAAAGCTAGTTACACGTGCTTTGTCATAAGGAAAGGTAGAGGGCTAAGGAAATATTGTGATAAAGAAATTACAGCTAATACTTTTTTAGTATTTACCAAGTGCCAAGTAAGAGAGGTAAGTAACACACTCATGTTCTAACTAATAAATGGCAACAGCAGAATTCCAGCCTCAGTCCTTTTACTCAGTGTGGATTCACATCCTGGCTCTGCCTGTACTCAGAAGACCAGATTTGATCTTAATGACATTTTTAAAGTCCTATATTTTGTGCCCTTAGGGGAATATCAGATTAATATTCTTCCCATTTAATTTTTCACCAAGAGGATGTTCTCGGAAACTCAGTAGCACAGTGAGAAAAACAAAAGTTGTTCCTGGATGAGCCATCCTTTCCATTTGCTACAAGGTTCTAACTCAGGAAACCTCGAGGTTTACAGATCACATGATGGATACTAAGCGGGCATCACGAAAGGAATGCGGTGCAGAGGTGAACAGCACAAGGACTTCCCTGAGGGTCCAATGATTAAGAATCTGCCTTCCAATGCAGGGGACACAGGTTTGATCCCTGGTCGGGGAACTAAGATCCCACATGCCATGGAACAACTGAGCCTGAGGGTTTCAACTGCTGAAGCCTCTGCACTTGGGAGCCCATGCATAACAACTAGAGAGCCCATGTGCCACAATCAAGACTTGACATAGACAAAAATAATATTAAAAAAAAAAAAAAAGAACAGCACAGACCTGGGAGCCAGAATGTCTTAGTGTGAATCCTGGTTCCTCCACTTCATAGCTTGTGACATTAGGTTACTTCACTTCTCCAGGCCTCGGTTTCCTCCCCTCCAAATAGGAATAACAATAGCACCAAACTCTTAAGGCTGCCAAGCCCCCACAGGCCAAAGACAACAGTACTTTGGTCCCTCTTACACATTAAGCGTCTGTGTAAAGGCATTTGGGACAAAAGATCAGTGAGACAACACCTTCCTTCTCCATTACTAGAAAGTGTTAGTTGCTCAGTTGCATCCAACTCTTTGCAACCCCATGGACTGCAGCCTGCCAGGCTCCTCTGTCTATGGGATTTCCCAGGCATGAATACTGGAGTGAGTTGCCATTTCCTCCTCCAGGGGACCTTCCTGACTCGGAATTGAACCCAGGTCTCCTACTTTGCAGGTGGATTCTTTACCGTCTGTGCCACCAGGGAAGTCTCTCCATTACTGGAGAAAAGCACTAAAGGAATCACATAACTCTTGAAAAACTAAGACAAACAGAAGTCAGACAAGGCAATGAAGGAAGCTCTAGGGAAATGCAAAGAATTTTGCTACCCAAACTCCAGCACTGTGCTGAGGTCAGTCTATTTGTATCCTCTAGAGGCCAACATTGTGGCTATGAGCAGACATCCTGGAGTCACAGAAAGCCTAGCTTAGATACCAAAAGTATAGACACATTAGAAGTTTGGTGGGGAGGGGGCAGATGAACTGGGAGATTGGGGGTCAACATATACATACACTAGAGATAAAACAGGTAACTAAGAAGAACCTCCTGTACAGCACAAGAAACTCTACTCAGTGCTCTGTGGTGACTGAAATGGGAAGGAGCACCAAAAAAGAAGGAATACATGTGAACGGTTAGCTGATTCACTTTGCCGTACGGTAGAAACTAACAACAGTATAAAGCAGCTATACTCCACTAAAATTTAATTTAAAAAGAAACAGTTCGGAGGAGAGGGCAGTGGGCAAGAGCTGAGCAAACCAGGAGAGTTCTGAATTTATAAGCTAAGCTCTACCTTGGTCTAGGCCAGGCCTTATATAATAGAATGCAGATGCACAGAGCGGGCCAGTGAGGTCCTCAACGCAGGTCAAAAGTTACAGGCAAAGGCAGAAATGATGACTAGTGACCAATTATACCAGTTGGCTGGGGGAAAGATTCCATAGGGAAGGAGTCAGTGAGTGGTATAAGAAGGGGCCAGTATGTAGATGTAGTTTTCCCCTGGCCTAAGTCTTTTTTTAATTTATTTTACTGAAGTATAGTTGATTTACAGTGTTGTGTTAATTTCTAGTAGTGAAGTGAAGTTGCTCAGTCGTGTCCAACTTGTTGCGACCCCATAGACTGTAGCCTACCAGGCTCCTCTGTCCATGGGATTTTCCAGGCAATAGTACTGGAGTGGATTGCCATTTCCTTCTCCAAGGGATCTCCCCAACCCAGGGCTTGAACCTGGGTCTCCTGCATTGTAGACAGACGCTTTACTGTCTGAGCCACCAGGGAGTAGTAGTAAAGTCGTTCAGTCATGTCCAACTCTTTGCAACCCCATGGACTGTAGCCTACCAGGTTATTCCATCCTTGGGATTTTCCAGGCAAGAGTACTAGGTGGGTTGCCATATTCCTGCTTCAGTTATACATATATATATATATATATACACACACACACACATAAACACACATTCTTTTTCATATTCTTTTCCATTCTGGTTTATCACAGGATACTGAATATAGTTCCCTGTGCTATACAGTAGGACCCTGCTGATCAGCGCTCTAAATGTCACAGGTTGCATCTGCTAACCCTAAACTCCCACTCCATCCCTCCTCCACCTCCCTCCCCCTTGGCAACCACAAAGTCTGTTCTCTGTGAATCTGTTTCATAGGTAAGTTTATTTGTGTCATATTTTACATCCCATATATATCATTCTTAGCCTAAGTCGATTCAAGTCTGGCACCTTTGTGAACGGAAGTTTCAGACCTTGTCACAAATATTTTTGGTAACATATTACACAAGAAAATCTACCTCAAAAAATAACAATGAGTGCCTACCATAAACTCTCAGACAGCTGAGTGGATTATTATTCCATATTTAACATCCCTTGTGAACTATCTCCATCAATTCACAAGGGACATTAAACCAAATGACTATATATACAAAGCTATATGGGCCAAGTAGCTTCTTGCCAATATCACAATATGTTTTGATCTTCCAAGTAAATGTCCTGGTCATATTGCCATAGTTGGGAATGTTTATAGGCTATATGCTTTTCTAAAGCATATACATATATATATACACACACACACACACACACACACATATATAACGTGTGTATATATATTTCAATATATTCATATATACATATTGCAACTCCTTTCATTAATATCCAATCAAGAATCCAGATACTGGCTACATAGCTAAATATCAATACTTCATTTTCACCCAGATGTACTAAAATCCTCCCCTTAAAATACTGCATAAATGCAATAGTTTTTAGCATCTGTACTGTTAGCAGCATTACGGTTTTACCTATTAAATTAAAACACAAAAAGGTCACTAAAATGTTTCAGCAAATATTTAGTTGGAACAAGGTCTTCAGAGAGGAAAAAAGAAAGAACAAATAAAGGTTTCAGTGGGCCAATCTCACAACTGGCACTTAACAAATATATACACCTACACTCAAAACCTTTTCATTTAATGGAAATGTCTTTGATCAATCAGTTAATGCCACATAACCCAGACCAGACACTTGATAAGGCCATTCTAGCTTGTGGTGGGAGTGACATTGGAGGGCAAGATTGAGCTTTAAATCCATTAGCCCACCACTGTCACCCTTTAGGTATTTAGGATACCTAAGCCAAAGCAACTACCATATAAATATGGGGTATAGACAGAAACAGGGATATATTTCTTCCTTTATATCTTCTCCACAGGACAGCCTGAATATTCTTTTCTAGAGGCCTTTGCTTATGACTTTTCCCTTATTATGGGGAAAGTACAATGGGGTCAAACTCCTTGTTTACAGTATCCAATGTAACTAAAGTGTTGTATCACCTGGAATTATTCTCATGCTACTCACCCTGCCAGATGTCATGGGAGGAAATGGCAGGGAGTACCTTCAGCGAACAATATCAGAACCAAACTGCTTTCTTAGAGCTAAGAAGAGCATACATAGCAAGTCTGGTGTAGAGCAAATGAAGGGTCCATGGTGCCTTCCCTCAGGATTTCAAGTCCTGGGAATGTCATCCTTGACTGTCCCTATGCGGTGATGGCAGACAATCAGGGGATCAGGGACTTCTCCCATTGTTCAGTAGCTAAGACTCCACACTCCCAATGCAGGGGCGTGCATGCATGTGTGCTCAGCCATGTCTGACTCTGGGTGACCCCTGGACTGCAGCCCACCAGTCTCCTCTGTTCATGGGATTCTCCAGGCAAGGATACTGGAGTGAGCTGCCATTCCCTTCTCCTGAAGGGAGATCTTCTCGACCTAGGGATCAAACCTGAGTCTCCTGCATTGGCAGGTGGATTTTTTACCAAGTCACCTGGGAAGCCGTCAATGCAGGAGGCCCAGGTTCAATCTCTAGTCAGGGAACTAGAACCTGTAGGCCACAACTAAAGATCCTGTGTGCCACAACTAAGACCAAAATAAACAAAATTATATATATATATATATATATATATATAAAGAAAAACTACAAAGTCACATATCCAAAGGGCCTGGGTAGAGGTGGGGAGAAGTGGGGCCAGAAACACCATACCACCTAATACCTTCAAATAAATTCTTCTTCTTAAACAAGTAAGAGAGGATTTGATTGTCCTCTGCTAAGAAACCAGACTGATATAGATATACTGCTTGATAAGCAAAGGTTAAAATGCACAAATGCAGCAAAACTCTACCAGAAAAAAACCTTGGAAAAAGGAATCAATTTCCAATATAGTGATTAAAAATTCTATGATTGACCTAACCACCTTTGGTCTGCTTCTACCCTCTCCTTTCTTATTTCTCTTTCATTACCCTGCTTTCCTCTCCTAACCCTTTGCTTTGGAGTCTAAAATAGCTGAATGATATATGTTAATACATGCATGAAAAATCTCTGGAAAAATACCAGTAACAGTTAATAAGAGATGTATCTGAAAAGGATAAAAGGATATGGGGTGGAAAGTAATCTTAATTTTCACTGTGTGCTCTTTGATGGTTGATTTTTTTTAACCGCATTAGTTAATTATTCTTTTGGTTAGAAATGAAAGCAAAAACCTGACCCTAAAAAGGAAAGAGAGACAAACAGTAAAACAAAGTCCACGTGTAACCATTGGTTTTACTCTTTTTAGTGTGCTTAAAAACTATAGGGCTAGCCATAATTTCGTATAGAAATTCATGCTACTGGCCATAAATAAGATTGGAATTCTTTCATTAAAAATTCGTTACCACGAGTCCATACTAATATAAATAAATAACTGAATAAGTAAATGCAACAGAGGAGACCATTTTCCTACACAGAAGAATTCTACCTAATTTATATAGATACTCCACCTTCAAGGAGATGGAACATAATTCCCCACAACTTGAGCATGGACTACACAGAGTGGCTTCCTTTCTACTGTACAATCCAGCAATCCCACTCTTGGGCATATAGCCAGCAAAAAAATGTAAGTTGAAAAGCCACATGTACCCCAATTTTATTATATACTTACAAGAGCCAAGACATGGAAGCAACCTAAATGTCCATCAACAGATGAACAGATAAAGAAGATGTGGTACACATATACAATGGAATACTACTCAGCCATAAAAAATAATGAACTAATGCCATTTGTAGCAACATGGATGGACCTAGAGATTATCATACTAAGAAAAGTTGAATCAGAAACAGAAAGACAAATAGCATACGATGTTGTTTATATGTGGAATCTTAAAGGAGACAAATGAACTTACTTACAAAAAGCAGAAATAAACCCACAGACAGAGAAAACAAGCTTGTGATTACCAAAGAGGAAAAGTGGAGGGAGAGGGATAAATTAAGAAGTTGGGATTACATATAGACACTTTTATATAGAAAATGGATCACCAGCAAGGACCCACTATATAGCACTAAGAACTCTACTCAGTATCTTGTAACCTATGAGAGAAGAGAATATAAACATATATATATATATATATATATAAATGAATCACTGTGCTATACACCTGAAACTAACTCAACATTGTAAATCAACTGTATTTCAATAAAAAATTTTTTATAAAGACTGAACTACCTCTGAGAGTGTTTTTACCGGAGAGTTAGGAGGGGAGCATGGCTCTGCTCAATATGATGCGCCACAGGGGAAAGGCCTTGAAGCAGAAGAGGCTCAGGGTGCCAAAGACCACTGTGCACTGTCATGGGGCAGTCACTAGAGAACTGGTTGAAGGCGGACAACCCTGATTGAGGAAAATAGAGTGGACAAAGGAGACGGATGAATCCAATGGTAAGACGAACTCCTCTGAGGAGGCAGCAGGACTTTCACCAAGAAGCATGGAGGTCTGTCTGCAGGGCAGGCAAGAACACTGGAGTGGGTTGCCATTTCTTTCTCCAATGCATGAAAGTGAAAAGTGAAAGTGAAAGAGTCATGTCTGACTCTTCGGGAACCCATGGACTGTAGCCCACCAGGCTCCTCCATCCATGGGGTTTTCCAGGCAAGAGTACTGGAGTGGGGTGCCATTCCTTCTCCAAATGAACAGGAAGTTCCTCTCAAAGAGAAGGCCTGTGAGATTCGAAGGGAACTGGGATGTATTGCAATCCCTACCTCCTCCCATGAAGGGTTATGTGTGAGTGCTAAGTCACTTCAGAAGTGTCCAACTCTTTACAACCCCATGGACTGTAGCTTACCAGACTCCTCTGACCATGGGATTCTCCAGGCAAGAATACTGGAGTGGGTTGCCATGTCCTCCTCCAGGGGATCTTCCTGACCCAGGGATCAAACTCACGTCTCATATCTCTGGCATTGGCAGGCGGGTTCTTTACCATAGGTACCACCTTGGAAACCCCCCATTAAGGATTGGAGATACTTAATAAATGCTTTCCTTGTGGACCATGGATTAGATAATATTGGGTATTCACCCAATTAAATCATTTCCTTCATCTGTTGTAATTTCCTTCATTTTGCTTACAGTAAAGTTCTCAACTTAAGGTCCATAGTCCCCAAGGGTGTATGGATAGAATTTAGAAGGTCAATGAACTTGGATGGAAAAAAAAATTACATCCTTATATTCACTAATCTCAGAGACATTACTCTGTCAACAAAGGTCCATTTAGTCAAGGCTATGGTTTTTCCAAGAGTCATGTATGGATGTGAGAGTTAGATTGTAAAGAAAGCTGAACACCAAAGAATTGATGCTTTTGAACTGTGGTGTTGGAGAAGACTCTTGAGAGTCCCTTGGACTGCAAGGAGATCCAACCAGTCCATCCTAAAGGAGATCAGTCCTGAATATTCATTGGAAGGATTGATGCTGAAGCTGAAGCTCCAATACTTTGGCCACCTGATGCAAAGAGCTGACTCATTTGAAAAGACCCTGAGGCTGGGAGAGATTGAAGGTGGAAGAGAAGGGGACGACAGAGGATGAGATGGTTGGATGGCATCACCAATTCAATGGATATGAATTTGGGTGAACTCTGAGAGTTGGTGATAGGGAGGCCTGGCGTGCCATGGTTCATGGGGTTGCAGAGTCGGACACAACTGAGCAACCAGTTGAATTCACTAATCTCTAACCAAAATTTAGTATTTCCTTCAAATATGGATATAGCAATAAACCACAATAGTTTCAGTATCTGTGTGGCTTTGTCACCAACAGAAGTCACACATATTTCACACATCACATTACAGTTATTGCATATATTGTGAAATACATGGGCTCCACAAAAATCACTTCAGGCGGTGACTGCAGCCATGAAATTAAAAGACGCTTGCTCCTTGAAAGGAAAGGTATGACAAACCTGGACAGTGTATTAAAAAGCAGAGACATCAATTTGCCAACAAAGGTCCACATAGTCAAACCTATGGCTTTTCCAGTAATCATGTATGGATGTGAGAGCTGGACCACAAAGAAAGCTAAGTGCCAAAGAATTGATGGTTTCAAATTGTGGTGCTGGAGACGAGTCTTTATAAGAGTCCCTTGGACATCAAGGAGATCAAACCAGTCAATCCTAAATGAAATCAATCCTGAATATTCATTGGAAGGACTGATGCTGAAGTTCCAATACTTTGGCTACCTGAGGCAAAGAGCCAGCTAATTGGAAAAGACCGTGATGCTGGGAAAGATTGAAGGCAAAACAAGAAGAGGGTGGCAGAGGATGAGATGGTTAGGTAGCATCACTGACTGAGCAAACTCTGGGAGATAGTGGAGGATAGAGCCTAGTGGACTGCAGTCCATGGGGGTACAAAGAGTCAGACATGGCTTAGCAATTGAACAAGTGTACTGTGAAGTATCCCTTTTGTTCATTACAACTTTAAAATTTGGGCAGTCTGTAGGCCCACAATTAGATCTTACTGTGTAGTAAGTTAATAAAGAACTACATTGCAATTTTTAAAAATATTCTGATCATTGTATTTCAATATAATTTGTTTCCTTGTAATCCAATCTGTTTGATTTTATGTATTTAAATGACTATTCTGATAAAGAGACCATCACCTTCATCAAAGGGTCCATGACACAAAAATGGGGTAAAGGTTATCAACCTTATGATACAACAAGGAGTAGGTTTAAAAATTAGTATTTCCTTCAAATATGGATATAGCAATAAACCACAATAGTTTCAGTATCTGTGTGGCTTTGTCACCAACAGAAGTCACACATATTTCACACATCACATTACAGTTATTGCATATATTGTGAAATACATGGGCTCCACAAAAATCACTTCAGGCGGTGACTGCAGCCATGAAATTAAAAGACGCTTGCTCCTTGAAAGGAAAGGTATGACAAACCTGGACAGTGTATTAAAAAGCAGAGACATCAATTTGCCAACAAAGGTCCACATAGTCAAACCTATGGCTTTTCCAGTAATCATGTATGGATGTGAGAGCTGGACCACAAAGAAAGCTAAGTGCCAAAGAATTGATGGTTTCAAATTGTGGTGCTGGAGACGAGTCTTTATAAGAGTCCCTTGGACATCAAGGAGATCAAACCAGTCAATCCTAAATGAAATCAATCCTGAATATTCATTGGAAGGACTGATGCTGAAGTTCCAATACTTTGGCTACCTGAGGCAAAGAGCCAGCTAATTGGAAAAGACCGTGATGCTGGGAAAGATTGAAGGCAAAACAAGAAGAGGGTGGCAGAGGATGAGATGGTTAGGTAGCATCACTGACTGAGCAAACTCTGGGAGATAGTGGAGGATAGACCTAGTGGACTGCAGTCCATGGGGGTACAAAGAGTCAGACATGGCTTAGCAATTGAACAAGTGTACTGTGAAGTATCCCTTTTGTTCATTACAACTTTAAAATTTGGGCAGTCTGTAGGCCCACAATTAGATCTTACTGTGTAGTAAGTTAATAAAGAACTACATTGCAATTTTTAAAAATATTCTGATCATTGTATTTCAATATAATTTGTTTCCTTGTAATCCAATCTGTTTGATTTTATGTATTTAAATGACTATTCTGATAAAGAGACCATCACCTTCATCAAAGGGTCCATGACACAAAAATGGGGTAAAGGTTATCAACCTTATGATACAACAAGGAGTAGGTTTAAAAATCAAGAAAGCTGTGGTACATATACACAATGGAGTATTACTCAGCCATTAAAAAGAATACATTTGAATCAGTTCTAATCAGGTGGATGAAACTGGAGCCGATTATACAGAGTGAAATAAGCCAGAAAGAAAAACACCAATACAGTATACTAATGCATATATATGGAATTTAGAAAGATGATAACGATAACCCTGTATGCGAGACAGCAAAAGAGACACAGATATATAGAGCAGTCTTTTGGACTCTGTGGGAGAGGGCGAGGGTGGGATGATTTGGGAGAATGGCATTGAAACATGTATATATCATATATGAAACGAATCACCAGTTCAGGTTCGATGCAGGATACAGGATGCTTGGGGCTGGTGCACTGAGACGACCCAGAGGGATGGTATGGGGAGGGAGGAGGGAGGGGGGTTCAGGATGGGGAACACGTGTATACCCGTGGCAGATTCATGTTGATGTATGGCAAAACCAATACAATATTTTAAAGTAATTAACCTCCAATTAAATAAATTTATATTTTAAAAAAATCAAGAGAGAAATGTTTTAATAGCCTCACCACTTCCCCACCATTATACTAGCACCCAATACAAACACACATCCCAAAGAGACAAGGGGACTGTAGCCTATGAATGCAGTGTTCAGACTAGCAATAAAATGACAGTGGTGTAGAGCAGAAAGCAGCGAGGAGCCTCAGGACATATAGGAACCACAGGCAAAGCAGATGACGAAACAGAGGACACAACAAACTGTTCTAAGTATACTAAAGGACGTAACCCTTAAGGGCCATGTGCTTAGTCACCCAGTCGTTTCTGACTCTTTGTGACCCCATGGACTACAGCTCTCCAGGCTCATCTGTCCATGGGATTCTCCAGGCAAGAATACTGGAGGGGGTAGCCATTCCTTTCTCCATGGGATCTTTCCGAGATTCTTTACCATCTGAGCCACCCAGGGAAGCCCCTAAGGGCCATAAGGAAACTGAATATTGTGCCCTGCCATTCTAACTGGTCACAATACACTGGAAACAAAAAGGGAGGAAATATATCACATGATGAAGAACACTGACTCAAAGCCATTAGCTCAGAGGAAGGGCTAGAATAGGCTTTCACCAAGACCACGCTCTGTTAGCACAGCATCTTTGTTGGTGGTAGTTTCATTTTTTAAAAAAAATTATTATATAATCTGGTATATACAAAATATTCTATATCATTTATAAAGTATAAGGAATAATGACAAATGAGTTTCAGTGAACCTATCACCAAATGCAACACCTAGAACATTCTGAATGTCAGCGCATCTACTGTGTGTTCCTACCTCTCCCATCCCTGTCTCCACATCAGAGGAAAGCACTAGCCTGAACTGGGATTTACCTTACTTTACAGTTTATCATGTGTGTGGGATTCCTCTCAAGGCATTGCTTAGTACAGTTTTTAAGCTTTATAAAAATTATGCCCAACTGCATGAAGTTTTTGGTAACTCACCTTTTCATTCACTACTTTGTTTCTAATAGGCAGCTATGTTCTTGTATATAACAGTGGTGAATTCATTTTTATTCTATCATAAAATAACAAATAACAAAAGTTTTATCTATTTTCCCATCAGTGAACAAATAATTTATTCCAGTACTTTTGTATTATCAGCTATGTTGCCAAGGACATGTCTAAGGAGATTTCCTGGTTCACATGCAGAGAATTTGAGAGGTTATACCTAGAAATAAAATTTCTGGGTCAAAGAATATAAGCATGTTCAACTTCACAAGATAATACCAAGGGGACTTCCCTGGTGGTCCAGTGGCTAAGACTCCACACTCCCAATGCAGGGAGCCTGTGTTCGATCCCTGGTCAGAGAACTAGATCCCACATGCCACAACTAAGTGTTCCCGTGCTGCAACTCAAGATCCTCGCACAACAAAATAACTAAACAAAATATTTTTTAAAAAGATAGTGCCAATTTTATTTTCAAAAATGATTTTAACAACTGTGCACTCCCCTCAACAAGGTACATAGAGGGGTAGGATGGGGTGGGAGGTGGGAGGAAGGTTCAAGAGTGAGGGGACATATGTATACCTATGGCTGATTCATGTTGATGGATGGCAGAAACCAACACAACATTGTAAAGCCATTATCCTCCAATTAAAGATGAATTTAAAACAATTTTAAAAAACAAGGTACATCAATTCCTATTGATCCATGTACATACCAATACTTGATGCTATCAGATTTCATAATGTATTGCCATCTTTGCACACTCAAGATAGTACACTGCATCATCCTATTAGGGGCATAGAAGTCTCAGCAAGTGCCAAAAGTTCTATCAGTACAACTCATTCAAAGTTATACAAGGTCTTAACCTAAGTTCTCCCTGAAATGCAGAACCTGAGATAAGGGTTTGCAGGCAAGTAATTTATTTGAGGAATTGATTTCAGAAAATAGAATTAGGGAATTTAGGAAAGGGAAGCAGAAGAGAAAATCAATACAGGGGCATATTTTCAAGTTGGCCACAAACTGTAGGCAATGGGGACTTTCACCTTTCTTAAACTCTGTGTGAATGTCTTAGAAGCTAACAAAACTAAAATACAGTTCCAAATTATCTAGTCAAGGATGGGAGAAAGAAGCCTTTATCTCTGGCTCCTAACCCATGTTAGTCAAGGATTGATTTACAGGCCTTAAATACCCTCACAGTCCCTAATACCTATGTGAGTGCCAGGCAGTCCAACAGGCCTCTGTGTTGTAACATTGAAGCAGTCCCAGGGAGGAAAGTGAACTATCTACTGTAAGGTTCAAGCAAGGTCCTGTCTGGTTACACCCACATGAAACTGGTTGCAGGATCAATGGCTCGACTAAAAGGGAGGCTGAAAGGATGCACAGTGAGACTCAAGATGTGCCCAATATACGCAACTACTAAGTGGCAGGGATGGAACGCAAACACATGTGTCTATCACAGTTTAAACAGTAGGCATTTGGCACATAGTATGGAAACACTGTCCACTGCCTACCCAACAGCCGTCACTACCTTTCTTCTCAGCTAGAACACTAATACACTCAGGAAGCCAGCAAAGAGCTCTGAAATGGAGTTGGCACAGTAGCTGCAGGGCTCTGTCATGAGTCCAGACTCTTGACTTTTCCATTCTCACTACATCAGTGCTGACATACATCCTCAGTCCAAGGCGGCTCTAGCCATCATGCCTGCATTCCAGGCTAGCAGCTGGAGGAAACAAGTATGCAAAGGACCCTCCTCCCAGCCAAGCCATCTCTCTTTACGCAGGTTTCCTTGGAAGTCCCCACACAACACAACGGTTCTCTGTGGCATCGCTCAGTCAGGATCACACCTTGGTACAAGAGAGGCTGGGTCACAGAGACCATTCAGTGGATGCATCGGCACCAGGAATAAAACTGCACCATCACTAAGGGAGAAGGCAAGAAAGGATACTGAATGGCAACTAGAGGTCTCTGCAAAGGAGCCGTTTGATGTGGGGCAAGCTCTTAATCTATACTGCAATCTTCCTCTTTGTACATTGGAAGTAAAAGTACTACTTCACAAAGTTATTATGAGGACCAAATGAGATCATGTAAATAAAATTGCAGTTGCTGGGATGCAGAAAATGATGAATAAACGCTAGCAGTGCAAGCTCGGATAACTGATCTTATCAGTGTCTCTGCATTTCTCAGGCTTGAAGGTGCTGGATGCTGACTCACTCCCATAATGCTCATAAGGGTTTAAAGTCAGAGTGGAGCTTAGTAATTTACAATGAGAAATGTAACTTTCACACAGACCAGACAGCCTGACCAGGTTATTCGCTCCCTGAAGGCAACAGACATGGAGAATCATAAGGGTGACTGCCAAGCATGAAATCAGGAGAAACAGAATTCATTATACAATTCAACTATTTAATGGCATTAGGCTTGGACACACTCTTGCATCTGTTTCCACAACTGAGTTTATCTAACCTGGCAGGTCCGATGATCAGGGTGAAAGTATCACAGGTAACCTCTCCCCTGGACAGTGCTGGGAGGTTTTACCAATTGCTGGCAAAACTCACCAAGAATGTAGAAACTGTGCGAAGACCCTGAGGGTAAACTCCAACACTTTTGGCATCAGCAAATTCATTCTGAACAGGAGGCCCTATAAACCCGGCATAACTTTGGAAAAGTCAGAAGTAAGGGAAAATGGGGCAGCATGAAACCACCTTAGATTTATTGGATTAAAAGTTGAATTCATTTTTTTTTTACTTTAAAATGGAAATATTTTAGATGCTTCATACCAGAGATGAGAGAACATTAAAATTAAAAACATAAATGCTACAAATTGAGCAAGCAAAAATATAACAATTTATATACATGCATGTGCCAGAATCTCACTCATGACAGTTTTTTATCTTCTAGGCTGTACCTATACCTTCTCTTGCCACAATTTTGCTCTAAATAGGGTACAACAAAAAGTAGGAGAACAATGTGGCATAAAGGAAAGAGTGTTAAACTTTGGCATCAAAGTTGCTTTTCAGTCTTGGCTTGACCTCTTGTAAGTAATGGGATCCGAACAAGTTATTTAATGTCTCAAAACTTTTTCTCCTCTGTGATAGACTGCAAAAAATAGCCCCTGTTTTTATCCCTCTCTATATCTATTTCTTTGGTCATAACTTTGTAGGGTCCTCCCGCTCTGACTCTGGCCCTAACCATGGGGCTTGCTTTGGCCAACAGGACAAGGCAAAAGTGAGGGTACGCCAGTTATGCATCTAGGCCTCAAGAGACCTGTTCATTCCATTTGTTCTTTCCTGCACCTCTGCCGGCTGCCCTGTGGACACAACCGGGTAGCCTGCCAGAGGGTGAGAAACATGTGAAACAGAGCCCAGGCACCAGCTACTCCACTCAAGGTTAGTCTAGGAATATTACTCAGTGATTTAAGAAAAAAAGAATGAAATAATGCCATCTGCAGCAACATGAATGAACCTAGAGAGTATCATATTAAGTGAAGTAAGCCAGACAGAAAAAGACGAATATCATACAGCACCACTTATATGTAGGATCTAAAAAAAATGATATAAATGAACTTATTCACAAACTAGAAAGACTCACAGAACACAAATGTATGTTTACCAAAGGAGAAAGGGGAGAGGGGAGGGATGAATTATGAGTTTGGGATTAAAACATACACACTACTATATATATAATAGATAACCAACAAGGACCTATTGTACAGCACAGGGAACTATACCCAATATCTTATAATAAGCTATAATGGAAGAGAACGTTAAAAAAAAAGTGTGTGTGTGTGTGTGTGTGTATATAAACTGAAAAAACTGAAAGGGTTAGCCTACGTCAGCCAATATCCAGATAAACCCAAGACATGTGAACAATCCCAGCCAAGATCAACAAAACAGCCTAGTTAACCCCCAGCTGACCTAGACACATGAGCTTATAATATGCACATTGTCATATGCTACCGAGATTCTATGGTTGCTTGTTATGCAGCATTATTACGGCAGCAGATAACTGACACACACATATCTGATAGAGGTTACAACAGCTAAATGAGATATCAAAGGTAGAGTGAGCAATATACCAAAAAAATATATATATAGCTATTTTGGGGGACAAGTTTCTACTTTTAAAAAAATACAATCACATTCTTGAAATTATACCCAGGTCACTAACATAAGTTTTTGGATGTTTCTAAACCATTTAGTCTCACATTTGCAGACAGTCTCTTGTTTTTACTTTTTTGGGTGAGTAAAACATCTGCAGACCATGAATTTTACTAATTGAAGTTTCAAAGAGCAGGAAACTATTTTTCCACCTCCAATCATTTTGGAGAGGTGGGTATTGTTTGCTGTAGCTCACCATTGGTCTCACGTAGAAATAAAAAATGTAATTAAATTAGAATTTAAAATTAATGTGTTTTGAGAAATGTGCAATGCCTCCCAGCCCCACCCCAGATTGTTCAATCTCTAGAATAGTTAATCCTCTCAAGAAAAAATCGCATATAAGAAGCCAGCAACTCATCTCATAAAATAATCTCTGAGCTGGTATAAGGGCAAGCTGCAATTTAGCTCTGTGATTAGAAAAGAAACATAGAGATAAACAGGCCAACGTATAGACTCCCTATTCATTCACCTCCATTTGCATAAGAGATTAAAAGAGACCTCAATGTAGCATTTTCTCTCATTTCCTCATCCTTTGTCTTTTGAGCAGATAAAGTAATTAAGCCGGGCAAAATAAAACGTACAACGCTATAAACTTCACAAACAATGATATGTAATGAACTAGATTCACTCCATACCACAGAATCTCCAAATGTGGGAGAGACATGGTTCACAAAGCTCTTCTCAGTATCTGAACAATCCCCAAAATTGAAATGTGTATTTCTGCTAGGAGCCCCGGCTTCCTGTGTGTTTAATATAAAGTGTATACAGACTGATGGAACTTTAAATAACTGAAATTAAACATTTAAAAAATAAAAAAAAACAAGGGATGGTCCCTAGACCAGCAGCACCATGAGAAGTAGTGCGTAATGATGATTTAGGGCGATGGATTTTCTTTGGGAACCTTCTCTGTTTCTTACTGTGGAACATATACTACAAAAAATGTTTGAGATGATCCTTAGCACACACACGAAAGCTGAAGTTGATGAAGGAATAGAGAGCATATATCTCACTGTCAGCTTGGAGACTTGTTAGAAACACAAATTCTTGGGCTCTAACCCTTAGGTCCTAACCCTACAGAATCACAAATTCTGAAGTCAGGATCTAGCGATCTTTTTAACAAGCTCTCCAGGTGATTCCCATGCCTGCTCAAGCTTCAGACTACCGATCTAGAGAGCACCAAAGCTGCTTCCAGCATTATCTGGGGACTGGCAGCATTGGCATCACCTGGAGTGCATGAGAACTACAGACCCTCATATGACTCACCCAGAGTTAGTGAACTGGAATCTCAACTATAGAAAGATCTTCCGCTGAAATCGTCTGCATAGTTACTTTCGTGCAGTGCCGTACTCATACCTGTCTGGTGGTTCCTGTTCTGGGCTGAATTGTGCCCCCACACCCTCCACCCCACTCCAATTCACAAGTTGAAATCTCAACCCCTAGTACTTCAGAATCTGTGCATGGAGACAGAGCTTTTATAAGGAGGTAATGAAATCAAAATGAGAGGTGGGCCCTAATCCAATATGCCTGGTGTCCTTGTAAGAGGAGATTGGGACACAGATATATCAGAGGAAAGACTAAACAGTGAGAAGGCGGCCATGTAGAAGGCAAGGAGAGGGACCTACCTCAGAAGATGCAAGCCCTGCCAACACCTTGATCTTGAACATCTAGCTCGCAGAACTGTGAGAAAATAAATTTGGTTTCTAAGTCATCTAGTCTGTGGTACTTCATTTTGGGAGCCGGAGCAACCGATAACAGTTCCCAAAGTCAGGTGCATACTGCAATCATCTGGGGGAGGTTTAAAAGTCCTGGCGCCTGTGTCCCATTCCCAGAGGTTCCAATTTAGGAAGTCCAGGGCTGCTGCTGCTACTGCTAAGTTGCTTCAGTCGTGTCCAACTCTGTGCGACCCCACAGACGGCAGCCCACCAGGCTCCCCCGTCCCTGGGATTCTCCAGGCAAGAATACTGGAGAATGAAATGGCAACCCACTCCAATGCATGCAAGTGAAAAGTGAAAGTGAAGTCGCTGTCATGTCCGACTCTTAGCGACCCCATGGACTGCAGCCCACCAGGCTCCTCCGTCCATGGGATTTTCCCGGCAAGAGTACTGGAGTGGGTTGCCATGGCCTTCTCCAGGAAGCCCAGGGATCAGCCCTTAAATTTGGACTTTTAAAAGCTCCCTGGGGATTTTTAAAGTGCAAAACAGTTTGAGAACCACTGATAGTCTACTTTATTCATTTGACTGGTAAGGAAGCTAAGGCATAGGATTGATTGTTACATTTCAATCTCTTGGTACTTTCTTAGCTGAGCTCCCATCAGTAGGTCCCCTCTGCAAATACATCAGGATTCCTACTGGAAAAGTCAAGAATCCAAGCTGGCACTGAGATACATGCTCTTTTCCTTCATCAACTTCAGCTTTCATGTGTGCACTAACGATCATCTCAAACATTTTTTGT
Organism: Aepyceros melampus; assembly: GCA_006408695.1. Taxonomy (NCBI): domain Eukaryota; kingdom Metazoa; phylum Chordata; class Mammalia; order Artiodactyla; family Bovidae; genus Aepyceros; species Aepyceros melampus. The sequence continues at coordinate 166,865 of SJXQ01007693.1, read as the reverse complement.
AGTACATGTTCCACAGTAAGAAACAGAGAAGGTTCCCAAAGAAAATCCATCGCCCTAAATCATCAGTCCGCACTACTTCTCATGTTCTTGCCCCTCCAGCTAAGTTGCTCTCCAGACTCCTAAGATGCAAATTCGAGACTCTGTGTAACCCAGAATTTCGGGGCATAGGTGCCAAACCAGTAATTTTTTTTTTTTAATTACTAAACCCTTTTCCATTTGTCCTTGCGAGGTTGTGATGCTCCCAAACTCACAGCACAACTAACTACTTACTGAAGATTTACTCTTTCAGAAGCTGGAGGATCTGACCCACATTTATAACAATGAAAACCATACATGCCATATATAGAGAGAAATTTATTTTTCTACCTGCAGTCTCTAAAAGTTACCACACTACAAAAATGATTTAGCACCCTTAAAATACCATACCCAAGAGAGAAAATAATCCTGTTCTGAATATGCTTTTGCTACATTGTTTAATATTTAATGCGGTAGTTGGATCAATCATTAATACCATCACTGGCTAAAACAAAACCACTTTCTTTTGTGACAGTTCACCAGACTTGCCAGCTAGCTCCCAAAATCTCTCTCCAAAGCCCCTCTCCCCAGCCTCCTTCCCACAATACAAGCTAAACCAGATATTTCCTGGCCTCCCATGCCACAGTCCAGTCCCACGGATTGATAGGTGGCCCCACTCTGACCAATGAGATACAAGGGAGATTCTATTGAGGAACATTGGGGAAGTTATTTCTTCCTGATAGGAGAAAGTTACAGGAGGAAGTTATTCTACCGCTTTCTACCCTGTTAACTGCATTTGAATGTGAGATAAGGATGTAATGTCTAGAGCTGTTACAGACATCTTGAAACCAGGAACGTGAAAGTCGCTCAGTTGTGTCCAATTCTTTGCAACCCCATGGACTATATGGTCCATGGACTATACAGTCCAGGCCAGAATACTGGAGGGGGTAGCTTTTACCGTCTCCAGGCAACCTTCCCAACCCAGGGATAGAACCCAGGTCTCCCACATTGCAGGCGGATTCTTTACTAGCTGAACCACAAGGGAAGCCCAGGAAACCAGGAGGGTAAGGTATTAGTCTAATCCCCTGACACTGTTGGGCCACTGAGCCTACTCCAGTGATCACCTGCTGTCAGCTTTCTCTAATTTGTTAAAGCCGCTTTTAGTTGACTTTTCTGTTGCAGGGAAAAAAAAGTCATAACTAATATATAGATGTTTTCCATATATGTCAAACTCTTATTTAGAATAAGTATAGTCTGGGAATCCACACTAAGAATCATTGAATTAGAAGGTTTATCTTACAGGAGTGAAGAAAAAGCATGCCCAGGATATGTTCAAGGGATGCCAAACCCAATTTAAACTGCCAAATTCATGTATTCATTCATTAATGCAGACCCCCACATAATTTTATAGGCTCCAAGGATACACAGATGAATAAGACATTACCTTGCCTTTCAAGAAATTTTGCTATCTTGAGCAAGACTTTTGTGCAAACCAAGAGTCACAAGAGGCAGAGGAGAAGAGTCATGTTATCCAACAGGTGGGAAATCTGACTCAGTTTGGGGGTCTCCCTGGGAAGAGCTTTGAAAAAAAAAAAAGGATCATCACAGTTTCCATTTAACTCTAAAAAGTTACCCCCTGGGAACTGACTAAACATCTCAGGTTTTATTAATTTTCTGGGGGGAGGAGGGTAAAGGTTCATCTCTATAATCACAGAATATAAACCAAATGATGATTCAGGAAAGCACAATTAATGATAG
>SJXQ01007693.1:148130-163092 GCA_006408695.1 Aepyceros melampus | reverse complement strand
CCCGTACCCCCTCCCCTCCGGGGAAGGCAGGACCAACCCAGCAAGACCCTCTTGCCCTGCCACCCTCGGCCTCCCCCTTGTGGCCAGGGCACCAGAACCTACCCCTCCCAGAAGCGAGCACAGCTGGCTCCAAGATCCCAGGTGTGTCCTTTCCTGTAGGTCTCCCCCGCCTTGTTAAGGCTCGTTAGTAAGTCCCTTGCACAGTGCTGCCAAAAAAAAAAAAAAAGAAAGGTCTGAGTTTGGATCAGAGAACTGTTCCTTGCAGGGCCATGCCAAGAGACGGGATGGCTCCTGCCCTAAAAGCCCCAAACTCCCCCCAAGGGTTTTCACAAATCACTTTTAAAAATCAGGTGAGGGAAGAGGTCGCAGGGTCTGTGATTAAATCCTGTGCAGATCTCTGGCAGCTGGTGAGGTAGCTGAGTGGTGTCAAAAAGGGTACCTTCATCAGTCCTTAGGCTCCAAGAGGCCTGGGGTTTTGTGCTCATCAAGTAGTTAACATCTTCCATTTGGTGGATGGTTTTCACATTTACAAAACAACTCAGGAAATTTACATCAAATACTATTATCCCGGTGCCTCTTTCAGAGAGGAGCTAAAGCAGAGGATACTCCGAGAAGGCCCCTTAGGGTCCTGATCAATTACTCCAGAGCAGCTCCTCCAACAACTCTTTCCATCTGCCAGCTGGATTAGGCAATGCAGAGACCCTCCCACAGTCTTCCCTGGTGGCTCAGATGGTAAAGATCTGCCTTCACTGCAGGAGACAAGGGTTCCATCCCTGGGTCAGGAAGATCCCTCTGGAGAAGGGCATGGCTATGCACTCCAGTATTCTTGCCTGGAGAATTCCATGGACAGAGGAGCCTGGCGGGCTACAGTCCATAGGGTTGCAAAATAGTCGAACAGGACCTAGCAAGTAAACAACAACAAAAATCTTGCTCTACTGGGTGGAGAAGGGTGATGAGACCACAGTCCTGCCTCCACCATACCAAAACTGGGATGAACAGCGTGTAGAATAAAAATCCTGTTAGTCTTGACAAGCTTGAGAGAATCCAGAGTTCAGAGAGAAAGAGACAAGAATAGGGGGGGGAGGAGAGTGGCACATTTTCCCAGCTTGAGGACAGCATTTCAGCTGTGGAAGGTTGCTGCCCATTCAGAAAAGTGTGTAATCTCACCTAACACACACCCTTCTCATTATCCCTTGTTTTTTTTATTTTAACCATCATGACAAACCTAGATTTCCCCTACAGTGAGCAGAGACTATGACATTCATTTCAGTGTTCCAATATCCAGCCCGACACCAGGATTTTCCTTCCCACTCCTGCCTTCCACCAACACTTCTCTACTTTTCCTCCTTTCCTATCTATTTTACTTTTCTTCTTTATCTATACTATTTCCCTTAATAATATCATCCCTCAGCCTCTCTCTCTCTCTCTCCTCTCCAAGTTTATAAGGCCCTCTTTCTTTTCTAACTTTATTTTTTCTCTTCTTCCAAAGTGTCCAATATTCTGCATTCTTCCTTACTGTATTCTTTTCAAGGTTCATCCCAATGAACTGTATTGTTTTAAGCTTGTTTTAAGTCACTCAGTTCAGTCATGTCTGACTCTTTGTGACCCCGTGGTCTGCAGTGTGCCAGGCTTCCCTGTCACATTACCAACTCCCAGAGCTTGCTCAAACTCATGTCCATAGAGTGGATGATACCATCCAACCATTTCTTCCTCTGTCATCCTCTTCTCCTGCCTTCAATCTTTCCCAGCATCAGGATCTTTTCTAAGGTGTCAGGTTTTTGCATCAGGTGGCCAAAGTATCAGAGGTTCAGCTTCAGCATCATGGATCAAAATTCTTTCCTGTCATAAATTCTATATTCCCCTAGAGTGTGTATGTGTCTGTGTGTGTGTAAGGCAATGTCTCTTTTCATACAAGATGATCAACTATAAGTATTACTAGAATCGTATCATCATCCATTCATTCAACTCACATTTAATATATACCTACCATGTACTTGGCATTATGTTAGGTCCTGGGCTTATAAAGATGAATAAGGCAAAGTCACTAAGATCAAGAATGCTATACACCACACACCGAAGAGTGGGGGAAGGGGAAGAGCAGACAATAAACAAACTCAGGCAGCAAAGCTGTAAGAGGGATGTGTACAATGTGTTGTGGGATTGAGAAGGGAGTTTGCAGCCCTCGGTGGAGGTGGTGCAGTGGTCATGAATTATTTCATCAGAAGATAACAACTGAACTAAGACTTGAAGAAAGACTATGTATTTTCCAGGAAAATAATAATGGCAGAAATACACAGGAATAATTTACTGTGGGTTCTTAATTTCTGTCTTTCTCTCGGGATGGCATCATCATTTAGTCAGATAATGTCCAATGCTCCAAAGTTGAGAGTCCTAACTTCCTAAGGTTCCAGCAAAGCTCTAGGGATTGGCTCTGCTTGGGTCATGTGTCTATTCCTGAGCCAATCACCATGGGCCAGGTAGGTGATGTGTTATGATTGGCTATCCTGAGTCATGTGCCCATTCCTGTCCATCTGTTTTGGAAAGGAATGTAATGGACAGATTAATAACCTTACCTGATGAGGAACATACAGCTCCTAAAGAAAAAGATGCTAGGAAAGATGTGGACAAAAGTAACATGTCCACTACACGTATACAATCATTTCCCTGAAAAATCTCTCATTTTGCAAAAAGCACACTAAAAGTAACAAGACCTCTGGAAAAAAATAGAGTTGGGGCAGATCACTCAAAATGTATGCAACCTTATTAGCAGAGCATTAATAAAATAAAAAATGAACGTCTCAGACACAACAGTTTGATATGGCAAGAGGCTATCCATAGAATATTAAATGTGCAATAAACCAACACAGTGGGAATTCTGACTTGATAGAGCTGAGACAGCATACAAGGACATGGAACTCAGACCTGAGCTTGTCATTAAGGTAAGCACAGGAGGAAGTGCAATCTACCTGGTGTAAGAACCATAAGTAAGGCTTCCTTGGGGAGGAAGCCCCTTGGTACAGACTCTCACTTTTCATTTTCTTAAAGCTAAGACGGCTTCTGACTGCAGCAGCCAAGTTGAGTCGTTTTTCCTTTCATGCTGAAGGTTATAATTATACTCCAATACAATTTCCACATTATATTGATTTTGTTGCCCTATTTGCAACTGCATATAAACAATTCTTATAGAAAATGTGTTTGACCAGAAGAGATGGTATATATTTATTTTCTATCAAATAGTTATCAAGCACCTGTGATCTAATCTGGTCTTGTGATTTTAAATTCCAATTATTTGCTAATGACTCTCAGATTTCTATCTCCTGCCCAGAATTTCCTCTGAATTCCAGACACTAATCCAACAACCTACTTAATATCCTCACTTTGATGGCTAAATGGGCTTCCTAGGTGGTGCAGTGGTAAAGAACCTGCTACCAACACAGGAGATAGGAGAGATTCAGGTTCAGTCCCTGGGTCTGGAAGATCCCTTGGAATAGGAAATGGCAACCCACTCCAGTATTCTTGCCTGGAAAATGCCATGGACAGAGGAGCCTGGTGGGTCTATAGGGTCGCAAAAAATGGGACACAATTAAGTGCACACGCATGGCATGACTGATGGCTAAATAGGAATCTGCAACTTGCCTTGCATACAAAATCCAACCCTTGATATACTCAGCAGATTTCTCCTTCTCAGGTCTTCCTCATCTTTTTGAATGGAAACTCCATCCATATTGACACTCAAGCTAAATATCCTTAGATCATTTTGACTTTTTCTCACACCTCACATCCAATTCACCAGCAAACTCTGCCTATTCTACCTTCAAGACACATCTAGAATCCAACCACTTCTTATTACCTGCACTGCTACCATCTAGTCCGGCCACCATTATTTCTGCTGTATTATTACAAACAGTCCAGCTAGTCTCCTTGCTTCTGCCCTTTGACCCCTCTAATCTATTCTCCCACAGTGGCTGGAATTATCCTTTAAAAATACAATTCTATGTTGACTTGAATATATATACAAAAGTATCTACAAGATATAATTGATAGTATATACAAGAGTATTGATAGTGTATATATTATCAGTATGACATCACTGTAAATGTTGGCCTTGGTCACCTGGCCAAGGAAGTATTTGGCAGGTTTCTCCACTTTAAAATTAATGTGGGGAGACTTCCCTGGCAGTCCAGTGGTTAAGACTTTGCACTTCCACTGCAGGGGGCATAGGTTCAATCTCTGTCTTGCGAACTAAGATCCCATATACCACACAGCCAAAAACAAAACACAAAGTTACTGGTCTTCTTTCCCTTTTTATAGCATACATTTTGGAAGAAAATCACAACCCACCCTTTTAAAGGGTGGAAAGTTATTTTCCATCTCCTTAAATGTAAGGTTTCTGCATAAATTATTTGCAGTTTTTTCTGAACATGAAATTTGTCTAGTCTCTACAATTTATATTAATTTAATCCTTGATTTATTTTAAGAATTATAATTCTAAACATGTCACTCATCTATTCAAAATCCCCCATTGCCTATCTCCCTCAGAGTAGAAACCAGATTCTTACAATGGCCACCAGGTTCCTACATATTCTAGAGTTCACCACCATTCTAAGCCTGTCGTCTCCCACTGTCTCCCTAGTTTCCTCCATTCTGTTCATACTGGTCTTCTGCTCTTCCTTCCACATATAAAGCTGGTGCACTAACTGTTCCCTCTGCCCAGAACTCTCTTCCCCCAGATATCACCAGGGCTTGTCTCTTAACAACTTAAGGTTTCTCTTCAAAAGTCATCTATCCCTAGGACTTCCCTGGTGGTCTGGCGAATAAGACTCTACTCCCAATGGAAAGAGCATGGGTTTGATCCCTGGTCAGGGAACTAAGATCCCACATGCCACATGCAGGCAGCCTAAAAAAAAGTCATCTATCCCTGAGGTCTTCCTTGACTACCAAATTTTAGATACTAACTCTCTCTCCTAACCCCAGCACCCCATCCCCCATTCCTTCTTTATTTCCCCCTATAGCTTTTATCCTATCTGACATACCAAATATGGTATTCACTTATTTCTTTATTTTCTGTCTCCCACTTATACAATATAAATGCCATGAAAACATGCATTTATGCTTTACATAATGGATTATCCCTAGTGCCTAGAACAGAATCTGGCAAGTAGTAGGCAGTCAAGACATATTGGAGTGCATATTTGCCTGCTATATGCCAGGAATTGTTCCAGGCATTAGGAATAAAACAGTAAATAAAAAAGTTAAAACAGATTAAGCCTCCCTATCATATGTGTGTGACTCCCTAAGTACTACCTTCTAAAAAGCAAGACCTGTTTTAGCTATTCAACATGAACAAGCAAAGTTGTTATGCTTAAGAGAACAAATAATGAATATTATGCAATAAGGCTCCCCCTACAAGCTTATTAATGCTGGTAAATTAGAAAAAGTCTGTTTGCTATGTTGCTTGATTTTTTTCTTTAATCTGAGAAGTCCAATTAATCATTGTCTGCTTCCACTGAACCCTTTTTCACTGGTAAATGGTTCTATAACATCTTGGCATTAAACCATCACAAGCTGACTATAAATCTGTAAATCTGTTTTGTCATGGGAAGAATCCATTGTTATAAGTACCTGACATAAAATAAAGGGTCTGGAAAAAATAAATAAATAAAGGGTCTGAAGAGGAAAATTACAAGGAGTCCAGGCGATACTGAAATTAACATGATCAGAGTAACACACTCGTGTTACGGGGGCAGCACATAATTAAATGAGACAGACAGAGAGAATGGGTTGTAAGCTCAGAGGAGGAGTAATGATTTGTGGGTGGAGAGGCTGGATCTAAGGGTTGGGTATTTTTGCATTTCTAGTGCCTTGACTAAAACACTCCTGGAGTTGGGAAGTGTCATGATAGCTTGTAGGATTTGCTCTCCCTGTACCTCCTTTTATCTTCTAGTTCATCTCTAGGCTTTTGACATCAAGGGTGGCCAGGAAGACAGGGACAGTTGGGCTGCTTCACATAGCTTTTCCCTCTAAGTGTCAGGAAATGTTTTCTTATGAAACCAAACACTAAAGCATCATCAAATGGGGAGGTATTGATTTTGCTCACTTGAGTTTCATTATTCCTCTTGAGGGTCTTTCAGTCTTCCACTTATTCCCACTACCACTGTGGCCCCCAGAGGCTCACTGTTCCCTCATTAAAACTTTGCATGTGCTGTACATCTGAAACCAACAAGCTCTTGTAAACCAACTATAATTCAATTGAAAATTACATGAGATTTTAAAACATAAAAATAAATACATGACTTTTAAAATAAAAAAAAAATTGACTGGGTAGAACAGTTGTGACAATGTAAAATTTTAAGTGAGATTCTTATAACACACAAAGAAGAAAAAAATAGTATTGTAGAATGAACCAATGATCTCCATTAATAAAGAAAAAAGCATTAATCTAATATTTATTTATGAAGATTTTCACACATATCTTGATATTCCTTTTAGTAGCCTAAATGATAAGGTAGCTATTATTATGCCCATTTTACTGATAAGAAAACTGAGGCTCAGAACACTTAAATGCTTTGTTCATGGGCACATAGCCAACTCTAGTTTGAGCTAGAGTTCAAACTAAGGTCTGTTCTTCCATGAGTTTGGTGCTTGTATCAATTAGCCCTAGCCATAAACTGATGCTTTAAAAATCAGTGGCTTAAAACCAGAATTGTTTACTCTCAAGTATCTATGAGTTGAATCAGAGTCAGCTAATTTAGGCTGAGCTTGGTTGGAGGTGACTCTGCTACATGGAGTCTGTCACCACGTGGGACTAGAAGGCTGGTGCCTGCATACTCTTCTTATGGTAATAGTAAAAGGGCAGACATAAGAGGAAACTTGCAAAGTCTCTTGCTAGGCTCAGAACTGGTGCAGCATCATTGCCACCTCATTCTGTTGGCCAAATAAAATCCTTTGGTTGAACTCAAGGTCAAGGGACAGAGAAGTACACCCAACCCAAGAAGGCACTGCAAAATTACCTGGCAATGGGCATCTATATAGGAAGGGATAAGAAACTGGAGCCATCAATGTATTCAACCCAGTGCTCTTCCCCAGGGTACCAGGCAACTTCTCCACACAGGTTTGTCATCTACATTCTAGCTACCTATAGCTGAGACAATGGATGTCTATTCTCTCTTCAAATTACAATCAAAGGACATGTCCCTGCTTTGCCACCCATCGTGGCTCTCCCATTGCATTTCTCTCTGACAGTGTTGTCTGTGTTATTGATTCAAACTCTCATCTTACCCTTCCTGTGAGACCTACCTCCAAAACACAGGGGAATGGCCTCATCTAAGTTCACCCAGTCCATGGGTACAACACAGAAACCCCTACAACTCAGAAGAACCACAAAATTCATACTGGGATTCCCTGGTGGTCCAGTGGTTAAGACTCTGCCCTTCCAATGCAGTGGGCGTGGGTTTCATCCCTGGTCAGGGAACTAAGATCCCACATGCCATGTAGTGCCAGCAAAGGAAAAAAAATTAATAAATAAAATTCATACAATAAGATATATATGCATCCATCAGGAATGGATAATTCTATGTATTTAAATTCTCCTAGTTGGACCCTTATTCTCTGGTGCCTAATTCTCTTTACTCATTTATCCAATTCATTTGGCGATATTTTATTGAGTACATACTATGAGTCAGACATTGTGTGAAGTAATGCAGAAGTGAGCAGAGGAACAGCAGGCCTTGCCTTCACAGAGCTCTGTTTGTTTGCTTTTTCCTGGTAAATTAATATGTACTGATGTATGTAAATGAATTCATGTCATGTTATACTTAACTCACACTTGCATAACTTATTTGCATCTTAACAAGAATACTGACCCAAAATGTGATCTGTTTTTGTCCTCTCTGGCCCTGATGGGATAAGGAACACTTTCTGAGCAGGAATGGTTTCCTGCTGTCTGTACATCGCACCCTCTAACTTGTCATTGACAGTAAGTTCCTAGGATAAAGCCTCTCTGCCCATAGTGGAGGGGATGCTGGCGAAACCCTATCTGGATGGTGAAGGCCGGATGATCATCCCAGATGGTGATTTTGCACATACCTAGTACACTTCAAGGAGAAGGCAATGGCACCCCACTCCAGTACTCTTGCCTGGAAAATCCCATGGGTGGAGGAGCCTGGTGGGCTGCAGTCCATGGGTTCGCGAAGAGTTGGACACGACTGAGTGACTTCACTTTTGCTTTTCACTTTCATGCATTGGACAAGGAAATGGCAACCCACTCCAGTATTCTTGCCTGGAGAATCCCAGAGACAGTGGGCTCCCATCTATGGGGTTGCACAGAGTCGGACATGACTGAAATGACTTAGCAGCAGCAGCAGCGGTACACTTCAATGAAAAAATACATAAGTATTTTTAAGTACCTACTTGGTGCTGGGTCCTGAAAGAATGTCGGTGAGATTGTCTGGATTTGAATCCATCCTCCACTTATTAGCCATGTCACCTCTCTGGCCTCTGTTTCCTCATCTGTTAAAGTGGAGATAATCAGAGTAGTTTCATAGAATTATCATGACACTTAAATAAAATAATCTACATAAGCATTTAGCTCTGTGCTTGCCACATCATGGCACTGAATGAATACTTAGCTGTGATTATCTTGTCCTATATCCACAGCTGGATAGACAAAAGATTTGAAATAAGTTGAAGAAATTCTTCTTCTAAGAATCTAATAATCCCATTTCAGAAGAGAAGGCATACATTAAACAACAAGAGAGAAATCACAAGATGATTACATTAGTTAAGTTTATTTTATTTGCAAGCAACAGAAATTAACTTTGTCTTACTTAAGAAAAAAGATTGAGAGTGAGAGTAAATTCATTGTAAGGATTCAAGGGTGTTCCATGGCTTCAAAAATGAGTTTAGGTCTGAAACCCTGACAGGGACAACAAGCCAGCCAGCTCTAGAAATTCAACAGCTAGAGCTGGGTGTGACCCCTGGGTCTCTTGAATTCAGCCAGTAAGGGGACTTCAGCTCTTAACACCTCGTAATCTCTGGTTTCCTGGTTTCCAAATTTTAAATTCCCAGGAGGAAGAAGCTGGTTGGCCAGCTTGTGTCACTGTTCTACCTCTGGATTGGTTCCTTAGGGTGGTCTCCTATAAACCAGGGCAAGGCACAGGGGTATCCCATGGTATACATTGGAAGGCTTTTGGCTTCCTGTGACCCCTTTGCCCTCATCTCCTACAGTACTCCAGACACTCTAACCTTGCTTTTCCTCAAAATAGACAGACACACTGCCTCAGAAACTTTCTACTTGCCATACCCTTTGCCAGGCATGCCCTTCTGTTACATAACCCCATGAATCACTTCCTTATCTCTTTCATATATTGTGTCAAATGTTATCTGCTCAAAAAAGCCTTCCCTGACAAAGTTATTTATTTATTTTTAAACTTAAAATTTTTTTGGGCCATTCCATGCACCTTGTGGGATCTTAGTTCCCCAATCAGGGATTAAACTGGGCCCTCAGCAGTGAAAGTAGAGTCCTAACTACTGGATCCCTGGGAATTGCCAACAAAGTTATTAAAACAGCAACATATCCCCCCAGACATCCACATACACACCTCTAATCCCACTTTCTCTGCTCTATTTCTCTCTAAAATATTTATAACCTGCAGTACCAGTTAGCCGGGGCTTCTCAAGTGGCACTACTGGTAAAGAACCCACCTGCTAATACAGGAGACATAAGAGACACATGTTGGATCCCGAGGTTGGGAAAATCCCCTAGAGGAGAACATGGCAACCCACTCCAGTATTCTTGCCTGGAGAATCCCATGGACAGAGGAGCCTGGCAAGCTACAGTCCATGGGGTTGCAAAGAGTCAGAAAGGACGGAAGCCACTTAGCATGCACGCACCAGTTAGCTACTTCTGTAACAAAACACTGCAAATTTAGCAGCTTTAAACAACTGCCATTTTATCTAGCTTGTTGACAGTGGGTTGGTTGTGCAGTTCTTCTGCCTGGACTGACTCATTCGACCTCCCCAAGGCTTGCTCATGCATCTGTGGTCAGCTGGCAGGCCAGCTGATGGTTGCACGATCCAGAATGGCCTCATTCACGTTTCTAGTGTTTGTTCTCTTCCATGCAGCTTTTTTATCTGCCAGCAGTTTTCCTTGGAATCATTCATATAGTGGTTTGAGGGCTTCCCTGATGGCTCAGACGGTAAAGAATCTGCCTGAAACGCGGGAGACCCAGGTTCAACCCCTGGGTTGGGAAGATCCCCTGAAGAAAGGAATGGCAACCCACTCCAGTATTCTTGCCTGGAGAATTCCATAGACAGAGTAGCCTGACAGGCTATAGTCCATAGGGTCACAAAGAGTCAGACACAACTTATCGACTAACACTTTGAGGATTCCAAGAACAATAAGGGAGTAAGCCCCAGTGAGCTAGCAATTTTCAAACCTTGCTTGTATTTGTATCTTATTTGCTAATGTCCTTTTGGCCAAAGTAAGTCTTGTGAACAGCCTAGATCTAATAGGTTGAGAAACAGACTCCAATGCTTAGTGAGAAGAGCTGCAAAGTAAAACAGTAGAAGGGTGTACAAACGGGATGGAAAGAATTCATGGCCATATTTGCAATCTATCACATCTTACATTAATCATGTAGTTTACTGATTATTTTGCTTACTGTAAAAATAACTCTCCATTCATTCATGAATCCCTGCCACAAGAATAACACCGGATGCAGAGAAATTTGTGTGGAGTGATTAGTTTCCGTTTCTCTGCCTACACTGAAGAAATGGAGTCTATTTATGTGAGAGGCTTTCCTTTGAGTTGGGCCCATCTAATGCCACATTTGTGTCTTACAAATTCTGAGTAGTCTTTTAATTGTTTTAATAGCACAATATATTAACCACTCATAATTGCATAGATAAAATCCACGTTTCACATGAACATTTAAATGAATGCAAATCAACCTAATGGCCTCTCCTAGAGGGAGGATTATCATGCAATGAACATTTGCTCTAACTGATATTATATATGCAAATGAGATTTTAATTTTGATATACTTTCACATGGACATATTTTCAGTTCAATGCAAATCTACTTATAGTGTATCATTAAGGCTGAATCAGTCTTTTTTCTAGTGTGTCTATGTGTGTGATTAATGTTGATACAGACAATGAAGCTTAATTTTCAGAATATCAGATGCTCTATTCTGCTCACCACTCCCCCCTTCCCCACCCCCAATGTCAGCATTATTATGGAGAACTTTATTTTTTGGATAGGGACATGATGTCTTACCTACCTACATACATTTTTTATCCTTTTCTCTTTTTCAGCCACCCTCTCCCACTTTCTCCAATGTCACCCTATACTTTTGTGTTTGTTAAGATTATTATAAAGGCACAAAGTTGTCATCAGATCAACTCACTTGACTTCTCAAAGAAGATGAGTTGGTCACAGCATCTTCACTGATATGGCAGGCAACATTTTTCATTCATAAAATGTTCCCATTTAATTCTCTCTCACAGTGGCAAGACCAGTATACATATAGATCTGGGGATATCAGGCATCAGTATAACACAAAGATAAAATAACACAAAAAAAATAGCTAAATGCAGTATGGCGTACGTGCTAAGTCACTTCTGCTGTGTCCAATTCTTTGCAATCCCATGGACTGTAGCCCCACCAGGCTCCTCTGTCCATGGGATTCTCCAGGCAGGAATACTGGAGTGGATTGCCATGCCTTCTCCTCCAGGGGATTTTCCCAACCTAGGGATCTATAAGTGTGATATATTTTTATCACATATATTTTACGTGATATATTTTGGAAAACAAGTTAAATCCAGTCTTGCAAGACTACACATTCACTTCAGTATTAGCAGCACTCCATTTATTTGATTTTCTTTCAGCTAAAAACCAAGGAACTGTTAAATTGCCAACAGGCATTCATTTTGTCAGAGTTGAGATGAAAGCACTCAAGAGAAGTTAAAGCAATTCTTTTCTACTGGGTAGGCTATTATTAGGCAAATTGCAGTTTGCTTTTAAAATGTTTCTTAAAAAGACTCTGTATGCTCATCCCCCAAACACCTTCCCATATCCAGGAGTTTTTGTCTTCATATAACTATCTCTAGGATTAACATATCTGTAGTAGAAGAGACAATTTAACTCTTCTTTTCTAACATGAACTTCCAAGAAAAAGAAAAAAAAAAACGTAGATAGTTGTCTACATTACACTACTCCGACCACACAACACAGGTGAAGTATGGATGATAACTTCAGGCTGAGCACAAGATTCCTGGAGCACCACTCTGTTACCTTACCACCAACCAATCAGAAGTAAGTCATACACCCTGCAGCCTTCACCCCAAATTTTGCACATAAAACTTCTCTCCCCAAACAGAGTATGGTGTTTGTTTGTTTTTAGCACAAGCCACTGTTCTCCTTTCCTGGCCTTGCAGTAAACCTTTCTTTGATCCAAGCTCTGATATTTTGGTTTGTTTGGCCTCACTATGCATCAGGCACACACAATCGCATTTGGTAAGGAGTATTCTCCAGGTCTGGAGAAGGAAATGGCAACCCACTCCAGAGTTCTTGCCTGGAGAATCCCAGGGACAGGGGAGCCTGGTGAGCTGCTGTCTATGGGGCACACAGAGTCGGACACGACTGAAGTGACTTAGCAGCAGCAGCAGCAGCAGCATTCTCCAGGTCATGTAACGTTCCTGTTACTGACTCTGCAAAAACACTCCCGGTACCAGCACTGTCTGCTTACCACTCTTTGTTGCTGTGATTAATTCAGTATTCTCTGCAGCCTAATACCTTTCCTTTAACATCTAGGCCACCTAGGTTTTCCTTAATGCCACATTGACAAAGGAATCAGCAAATATCCTCTCCCATTCTGCTCATAACTCCAGCTCTTTTAGTGGAACCCACAATCCTTTCAATAAAGTGTCTGATTAGAGATTTTCATTTCCCAAAGCTTTTCTACTTATGATATAATTGCTTCTTAAAACTAAAAAAAAAAATCACTCTGGAATAAGTGAGTAACAGAGTAAACCTCTCCTTTTTCTTTCTGATACTTCAGAATTGAAGAATGCCAGCTAAGAGAGTCAGAACTGACTTTAAGCCCTAGATCTTCCCATTATTGGCTGAGATGCTGTAGGCAGGTTTATTTGATAAGTTCTAGGACTCAAGCTTCAGAATCTAAATAAGCAGAGAGGGAACTGTAAATGAATATTAAAAGCTCACAGATTGAGCTTTGGAAGAGTCAGAGGAATAGTCTCTATGCTGAACTTCTTGGTAACATGCTGAGAAATGGAGTATTTCCTGCCATGGCAGTAAACAAGGATGCCACAGCCATCAGTGATTGTAGCCCTCCAGTGTGAGCCGGTGAGCCCTGAGGAAACTCGAGAAAGAAAAGAATATCTGCCATCTAGCACCCATTCCCTGCAGTGTGTCCTAAGGAAACCCAGGATGTGAAAACAGGAAACTGGCCCCAGACAGCTGAGGTGCATGCATATGAAAAGAATGATTTCAGTGAGCCCAGAATCTTACACCTTCCCAAACATAGAAAATCACTGAATTCCTTAACTTGGGGTATCTGCTTTACTTTAATTTACAATAATATTTTTATGTTCAGAATACCTGTCTTTTGTTACAAAACTTCTATTAACCTAGCTCCCTCCACCCTCGCCTCCTTGGAGCAGTTCCCTCAGGGTTACTTGAGATACTGTCTCCTAGACTCAAAGTCCTAAAAATTTCCACCGAATAAAACATAACTCTCAAATTTCAGGTTGTGAATATTTTTTAAGTCAACAGCTCCCAGGGCACATGGCAGAACTGCCCTCTTCCGCCACCTAGGCTAGCCAAATAGCTGCCCCACAACCTGATTTTCTATCTTCTGTCTTGACATTTACAGTAGGCAGTGTTCATCATTGTGCAATATAGTTTGAATTACAAAGCACACCTTTATTAGGCATGTCTGATTCTTTCTGACCCCATGGACTGTAGCCCGCCAGGCTCCTCTGTCCATGGGATTTCCCAGGCAAGAATATTGGAGTGGGTTGCCATTTCTTTCTCCAGGGGATCTTCCCAACCCAGGGGTTCAACTCAAGTCTCCTGCATTGCAGACAGATTCTTTATCTTGTAACCTACCCTTTACTTGACAACACACACACACAAATACCTAACAGAGAACCTGCCACATCTCCTGTCTATAATAGCCTTTGGAGATGGACATGTAGAATTGATTGGGGGTACAGTGGAATAAATATTAGATGAGACTCCAGGAAATCCAAATTTTATATCCAGATTTGCCAACTTATTCACTGTGTGAGCTGAGATAAGCCACAGGACCTTTCTGACCTCAACAACCTCAACCCTCAAATGAAATAATCAGCCCAAATGGTTACTAAAGCTAGTTCTTAAATCCAGTAATCCTAGAAGATTCAGTTAACTCTCTGAAAATTATAAAAGTAGATCTCTTATTCTTATTTTTAATGAAATAGTTTTATGATTTTTAAAATTATACATTCTCACTTTTAAAAGGTAGAAAACTATAAATTAAAAAAAAAAACCAAACCTACTTGTAATACCCACTACCATACATTTTATCTTTCTGGGCTTCTTTCTTGCTTTCCAATTCTTGTTCCCATCCATTATAACATTAATTTATTTTATTTTTTAATTTCCAATATAAATTTATTTATTTTAATTGGAGGTTAATTACAATATTGTATTGGTTTTGCCATACATCAACATGAATCCGCCACAGGTATACACAAGTTCCCCATCCTGAACCCCCCTCCCACCTCCCTCCCCATACCATCCCTCTGGGTCATCCCAGTGCACCAGCCCCAAGCATCCAGTATCATGCATCGAACCTGGACTGGCGATTTGTTTCATATATGATATTATACATGTTTCAATGCCATTCTCTCAAATCATCCCACCCTCTCCCTCTCCCACAGAGTCCAAAAGACTGTT
>SJXQ01007693.1:71811-148071 GCA_006408695.1 Aepyceros melampus | reverse complement strand
TGGTGGTGCAGTGATAAAGGATCGGTCTGCAGAGGCAGGAGACACGGTTTGCATCCCTGATCCAGAAAGAACCCAAATGCGTCAGAGCAAGTAAACCTGAATGCAGCAACAACTGACGCCCACGGGCCCACGTATCCTCGAGCCCGTGGTCTGCAAGAAGAGAAGACACCAGAATGAGACGGCTGTGAACCACAACGAGAGATGACCCCCCCTCCACTGGCCAGAACAGCTAGAGAAAAGCCCTGGCAGGAAGGAAGACCCAGCACGGTCAAAAGCAAACAAATAAGAGTTTTTTAAAAAGAACATTAAGACACCAATTTACTTCACATGGGCTTTCCTGGTAACTGAGCTGGTAAAGAATCCACTTGCAACGTGGGAGACCTGGGTTCCATCCCTGGGTTGGGAAGATCCCTCTGGAGAAGGGAAAGGCTACCCACTCCAGTATCCTGGCCTGGAGAATCCCATGGACTGTATAGTTGACGGAGTCGCAGAGAGTCAGACACGACTGAGACTGAGCTACTTTCACGTCACATGACTTTGAGTTTGAGTGTAAATAATCATGTGATTATTCATCCTTTTAGCTAGCACGGACTGCATATTCCAAAGGAAAGAATGAATATAGCCGGGGTGAGTTGATTCTGGCTTTGGATAACCTGTCAGTATGACAGCCCTTTGATTCCCCAGAGTTAAATTACTAAAGAATCCCACACATGTCAGAATTTATGGTCTACCTAGAATTATCACAGCTTAAAACTGACATGTAATCCATGTCAGCTAATACTGAACAGGGGCTTTGCTGGCGGCTCAGATGGTAAAGCATCCACCTGCAATATTGAACAAGAGAGCAAATAATACTCCATGGATAGTTTCTTTGATAAATAGTCATGAAAAAACTAGATAACCAAGAGAAAATAATGAAACTGGACCTCTGTCTTATACCATCCACAAACATTAACTTGAAATAGGTTAAACTTAAAATGAACCGTCAAACTCTTAGATTAAAAAAAACAGTGTAAATACTCTTTTCTTAAAGGATTTTTTTGGTACAGAACATTTTTGAAGTCTTTATTGTATTTCTTCCAATATTGCTTCTCCTTTTTGTTTTCGTTCTTTGGACATAAGGCACGTGGGACCTTAGTTCTGAGACGAGGGACTGAACTCACAACCCCCTGCACTGGAAGACTGAACTCACAACCCTTAACCACTGGACCACCAGGGAAGTCCCAGAAATACTTCTTGACACTGGTCTTGACAATGATTTTTCTGGACCTCAAAGGCATAAGCAACAACAACAACAAGCAACAAAAAACCACTCAGGACTAAACCAAACAAAAAAAGCTTCTGCACAGCAAGAGAGATGACCCAGAAAATGAAAAGGTAACAGAAGGAGTGAGATGCAGTATTTGCAACTCATATATGTGGTTCAGTTCAGGCACCCAGTCGTGTCTGACTCTTTGTGACCCCATGGACTGCAGCACGCCAGGCCTCCCTGTCCATCACCACCTCCCGGAGTTTACTCAAACTCATGTCTGTTGAGTGGGTGATGCCATCCAACCACCTCATCCTCTGCCGTCCCCTTCTCCCACCTTCAATCTTTCCCAGCGTCAGGGTCTTTCCCAATGAGTCCTTTCTTAGCACCAGATGGTCAAAGTATTGGAGTTTCAGCTTCAACATCAGTCCTTCCAGTGAACACNTCTGTTGAGTGGGTGATGCCATCCAACCACCTCATCCTCTGCCGTCCCCTTCTCCCACCTTCAATCTTTCCCAGCGTCAGGGTCTTTCCCAATGAGTCCTTTCTTAGCACCAGATGGTCAAAGTATTGGAGTTTCAGCTTCAACATCAGTCCTTCCAGTGAACACCCAGGACTGATCTCCTTTAGGATGGACTGGTTGGACCTTCTTGCAGTCCAAGGGACTCTCAAGAGTCTTTCCCAACACCTCAGTTCAAAAGCATCCATTCTTCAGCTCTCAGCTTTCTTTATAGTCCAACTCTCACATCCATACTTGAGTAATGGAAAAACCATAGGCTTGCCTAGACAGACGTTTGTCGGCAAGGGATTAATATTCAAAATATACAAGAAACTCATATAACTCAGTAGCAGAAGAACCCACAAATAGTCTGGTTTGAAAATAGGCAAAGGACCTGATGAGACAGTTTTTGGAGGAAGATATGCAAACAGCCAACCGATACATGAACAGGTGCTGGACATCTAGATGTCACTAGCTATCAGTGAATTGCAAACGAAAACCACAATGAGAAGGACTTCCCTGGTGCTCCAGGGGTGAAGATCCCACACTCCCAGTTCAGGGAGCCTGGGTCTGATTCCTGCTCACTGAACTAGAGGCCAAATGCTACAGCTAAAGGCCCTCCATGCCGCAGCTAACACCCGGCACAGTCAGATAAATAAATAAAACACAATAAATATAAAACCGCCCAAAGGGAAATCACTTCACACCTGTTAGAATGGCCATCATCACAGAGAGAAGTGATAACAAACAGGGGCAAGGGTGCAGAGAAACAGCAGTCCTTCTGTGTTGCTGGTCAGAATGTAAACTGGTACAACCAGTATGGAAAAGATTATGGAGTGTGCTCAAAAAACTCACTAGAATGACCACATAATACAGCATTATCAGTGCTGGGGACTAGCTAAAGGAAAAGGGGTGTGTGTGTGTGTGTGTGTGGGTGGGTGTGGGTGTGTGTCTTTCCCATTGGCTCAGATGGTAAAGAATCTAATACAGGAGACACAGTTTGGATCTCTGGGTTGGGACGATCCCCTAGAGAAGGAAATGGCAACCCACTCCAGTATTCTTGCCTGGAGAATTCCATCAACAGAGCTGACAGTCCATAGGGTCTCAAAGAGTCAGACACCACTGAGCAACTAACACTTACACACACACACACACACACACACACA
Source organism: Aepyceros melampus (assembly GCA_006408695.1). Taxonomy (NCBI): domain Eukaryota; kingdom Metazoa; phylum Chordata; class Mammalia; order Artiodactyla; family Bovidae; genus Aepyceros; species Aepyceros melampus. The sequence continues at coordinate 145,157 of SJXQ01007693.1, read as the reverse complement.
CACACACACACACAAATAATTATGGGCTTCCCAGGTGGCACAATGGTAAAGAATCCTGCCAATGCAGGATATGCTGGTTGGATCCCTGGGTTGGGAAGATTCCCTACAGAAGGAAATGGCAACCCACCCCAGTATTCTTGCTTGGGAAATCCCATAAGTCTGGCAGGGCTACAGTCCATGGGGTGGCAAAGAGCTGGACAAGACCCAGCACACACACAAATAATGATAATAAAGAGGAGTAACTATATGGATCAAGGCCACCTCTAAGAATCCTTGCTGCTACGAGTTGATGTACAGGTTTTTCTGTCAGTCAGTTTATTTTCCAAGTTTTTGCTAAATAACAAAGTCAGATGCTGCTAAAATTCTGAAAAGCACATAATTTTCTGAGGATGCCACCTCAATGACCAGGGCTAGTTAGGTTTCAAGACACCCAGTACACTTTTATTGAAAACGATCTGCTTGAAGACACTTTTCATTCATGCTATCATGAGTAATCACATTTCTACAGTACAAAGTATTTCGTACGGATATCGTGAAACAGCTGAAGGTGTCTATCATACTAGAAACCCAGCTTTCTTGCTGTTTAGTCACCATGTCCGACTCTTTCGAGACCCAAAGGACTGCACCCCACCAGTCCTCTGTCCATGGGATTCTCCAGGCAACAATACTGGAGTGGATTGCCATTTCCTTCTTCAGGTGATCTTCCTGACCCAGGAAGCAAACCATGGCTCTTACACTGGCAGGAATATTCTTACCAATGAGCAACTTTTAAGTGGCCAAATTTACCACTGAGCTTATCAACAACAACAAAAAATAGCTGCCTGGCAATGCCAAAAAAACTTGGACTAAAAATGCATGTTTTGGGTTCATGGAATGAACCATTTTTACTTCAGATTCCACAACAAAAAAGCTTTATTTGAAACACTCTGGCGTTCTCATCATGGTGCATATGCTTGGAAATTCCTAAGTCAAATAGTGAGTAATTCAAACTCAGCAGGAGAAAGACAGAAGAAATAACAGATTAGCACTTTTCACTAAATAGGCTTCAGTTGATGGGAAACGTTTAAAACTTAATGTTTTCCACTAAACATCATTGACTCCTTCCCTTTTTTTTTTTTGGAAAAACAATACCGTGGCTAAATTCCCAAAGTATATTTTTAAAGTCTTCTGCTGTGGTTGCTGGCAGAAATTCATGCTATTTTCTCATATTCATTTTGGATATATTTTGTGATATGGTCTATGCCTAGCGGGCATGAAATTTTAAATAGAAATATTTCCAAGTGCTGCAGCCAGGAGTGCTGGAACCATAAAGACACTGAGTAACTGAGTTATATTATTCCAGAAACTAGTTCAGCCTGCTGAACGATACTGATACTTAAGGGAAGTTTTGTAACCACATATTGCATTTTCCAAGCAAAAAGCAAAATGCAACCAGAGCTCAAATTACACAGATGCTGCAGGAATTAGAGGGAAATTAATAAAAATTAAAAGATTTTCAAGGTACATGAGGATAAAAGTTAATTTAAAAAATACCTAGGATGGGTTTTGTAAAGATTTCCGTGGTGGCTCAGGTGGTAAAGAATCTGCCTGCAATGTGGGAGACCTGGGTTTGTTCTCTAAGTCAGGAAGATCTCCTGGAGAAGGGAATGGCAACCCACTCCAGTATTCTTGCCTGGACAACCCCATGGACAGAGGAGTTTGGTGGTCTATAGTCCACAGGGTCTCAAAGAGTCGGACACGACTGAACGACTTATATTTTGACTTTGATGGGTTTTTGGAAAAGAAAAAATAGGACAGATAAATGGTTTTCTATAATAAATGATATAAAATGTGCAGAGTCCATATAAATAATATAAGAGATGATCAGAAAAAAATCTTCTCTAAGAAGGATATTAAAGAATCAAAATCAACTTCTTTGGTCCAGTTGGTGCAAATGCATTTGAAAGCTTGAATAAAAAGGGATGACTTCCTGTGTCTGCATTCTTCCACCAAGAAGAAAGAGAAATTGGAAACTAATTATATAATCCCAGAGAGCCCTAACTTCATTCCTGGCTTCACCCATTCACCCTCTCAAGGAGAGCCTTTCCATATGACTTCACTCACCATTTTCTTCTCTGAAATCACAACTAGAGAAAAGCTCGCATGCACAGCGATGAAAACCTGGCCCAGCCAATAATAATATATATATATATATATATATACACACACAAGTATGAAAGAAAATAAGATTTACTTGCTAATATTTACCCTGTTTCAGAACACAGAAAAAGGGAAATGGTCCCACATTTTATTATGAAGCTAGCAAAGCACTTAGCAAGACTCAACAAATATAAAACACACAACAAATTGATATATATATATATATATTTTTTTTTTAATTTTGTCCACACTACACAGCACATAGGATCTTAGCTCCCCAACCAGGGTATGGACCCACACTGCTGGCATTGGAAGCACCATGTCTTAACCACTGAACCTGCTAGGGAAGCAAGCGCTGGCAGAACTGTTTCCAACTAGCAAACAGAACCCGAGTGATGTTTACAGAAAAATTCACTGTGATGACTTGAGGGCCATTGTCAAGAACAAACATAAATTCTTGTATTATTTGATTAAACCTACGACTGTCACCACCATATATCTGAAATCAGCTCTGAAATTCAGCTCCGAGAGCTGAAACGCATTGAATAAAGGTCATTTTTTTTTTCTTTTCATTTAAGGAAAAACTCCAGCAGAAAAGAAAGAGCTTCATTGTATGTAATGTCCATCTGTAGAGAATGTTATAAGATATACTGGGGGGCCATGAACTTTCTGGCCAGTCCATGACTTCCTACTCATATGTGTATTATGCATGGGTTATGTAAACAAGGGCTTCCCTGGTGGCTCAGCTGCTAAAGAATCTGCCTGCAATGCGGGAGACCCAGGTTCAATCCTTGGGTTGGGAAGATCCCCTGGAGAAGGGAAAGGCTACCCACTCCAGTATTCTGGCCTGGAGAATTCCCTGGACTGCACGGTCCATGGGGTCACAAAGTTTTGGATATGACTGAGCGACTTTCACTTTCACTTTATCTTGATTGAACGCAGGTCTCCCTCATTGCAAGCAGATCCTTGACAGTGTTAGCCACTAGGGAAGCCCATTTATGGGACAGACATGGCTCAATTTTACCTGCCTTACTGACCTCAGTTTTTCTGAAATGCCCATGGTTTGGTGTAGATACAGAGTGAAATGTAGATTTTTTTTTAATTAATTTTTATTTTTTAGTTTGTTTTGCTTTACAATACTGTATTCGTTTTGCTATACATTGACATGAATCAGCCACGAGTGTACATGAACTCCCAATCCCGACCCCCACCTCCCCCCTCCCGCCCCACACCCCATCTCTGGATTATCCCCGTGCATCAGTCCCAAGCATCCTGCATCCTGCATCAAACCTGGACCGGCGACTTGTTTCACTTATGACATCATACATGTTACACTGCCACTCTCCCAAATCATCCCACCCTTTCCCTCTCCCACAGAGTCTAAAAGGCCATTCTACACATCTGTGTCTCCTTTGCTGTCTTGCGTACAGGTTTATCATTACCATCATTCTAAATTCCATATATATGTGTAAGTATACTGTATTGGTGTTTTTCTTTCTGGCTCACTTCACTGTATAATCAGCTCCAGTGTCATCCACCTCATTAGAACTGATTCAAATGTATTCTTTTTAATAGCTGAGTAATACTCCATTGTGTATATGTACCACAGCTTTCTTATCCATTCATCTGCTGATGGACATCTAGGTTGCTTCCATGTCCTGGCTATTATAAACAGTGCTGCGATGAACATTGGGGTACACGTGTCTCTTTCAATTCTGGTTNGGCTCCAGCATCATCCACCTCATTAGAACTGATTCAAATGTATTCTTTTTAATGGCTGAGTAATACTCCATTGTGTATATGTACCACAGCTTTCTTATCCATTCATCTGCTGATGGACATCTAGGTTGCTTCCATGTCCTGGCTATTATAAACAGTGCTGCGATGAACATTGGGGTACACGTGTCTCTTTCAATTCTGGTTTCCTCGGTGTGTATGCCCAGCAGTGGGATTGCTGGGTCATAAGGCAGTTCTATTTCCAGTTTTTTAAGGAATCTCCACATTGTTCTCCATAGTGGCTGTACTAGTTTGCATTCCCACCAACAGTGTAAGAGGGTTCCCTTTTCTCCACACCCTCTCCAGCATTTATTGCTTGTAGACTTTTGGATCACAGCCATTCTGACTGGCATGAGATGGTACCTCATTGTGATTTTGATTTGCATTTCTCTGATAATGAGTAATGTTGAGCATCTTTTCATGTGTTTGATAGCCATCTGTATGTCTTCTTTGGAGAAATGTCTATTTAGTTCTTTGGCCCAGTTTTTGATTGGGTCATTTATTTTTCTGGAATTGAGCTGTAGGAGTTGCTTGTATATTTTTGAGATTAGTTGTTTGCAAGTTGCTTCATTTGCTATTACTTTCTCCCATTCCAAAGGCTGTCTTTTTACCTTGCTTATAGTTTCCTTTGTTGTGCAGAAGCTTTACGGTTAATCAGGTCCCATTTGTTTATTTTTGCTTTTATTTCCAATATTCTGGGAGGTGGGTCATAGAGGATCCTGCTGTGATTTATGTTGGAGAGTGTTTTGCCTATGTTCTCCTCTAGGAGTTTTATAGTTTCTGGTCTTACGTTTAGATCTTTAATCCATTTATAACATTAATTTATTTTAGAAGGCCCAAGGTGAGGTACTATTTTAAAATTGCATTTCTAGTATAAAATTCTTGGATTTTATAATGTCCAGTATATGCACTATTTTGATTTATTTTTTTGGCCACATTATGTAACATGTGGAACTCTCCCAACCAGGGATCAAACCTGAGCCTCCTGCAGTGAAAGTGAGAAATCTTAACCACTGGACCAAATCTAACAGAAAAAAATTATTTGTCCTACTTTTTTTGTAATGGAACAGGACCTTCTGAGGCCCTCCAGGGCATGAAACTCTTTCCATGTCCCCCTTTCTTATTTGTAGGAATAAACTCTTTAGCCTCCTAGACCTCCCTGATTTCCAAAGAGCAGTTTCAAACAGTTGCTAATTAGGAAAGTGAGGGAATGCAGAAACAAAGGAGGAAAAAATCAAGAAACTACAGTGCAGGATCCTGGGTCCTCTCCAAGGAATATAAATATATATATATAAAACAATACAGGAAACTAAGGTGCTCACCAAGGTAGAGGATGGTAACTTCAGGCTGAGCACAAGATTCCTAGAGCACCACCCTCTTACCTCACCACCAAATATCAGAACAAAAACTCATCCCAAATTTTGCCTCTAAAAAGTTTTCCCAAAGCCACTGGGGAGGTTGGTTTTTCTTTTTTTTTCTTTTTAAGCACAAGCCAACATTCTCCTTGCATGGCCCTGCAATAACCTTTCTCTACTCCAAATTCCAACATTTCAGTTTGATTGGCCTCACTGTGTATTAAGTATGCAAATGTCCATCATTAACATTTTTCTCTAGATTTGAAATTCTGTTTCAATTACAGTGAATACTTCAGTATAAGGCTACAAAGCACAATTTAAGAATCCAATGTTAATTTTCTTTTTTGTTTATTTTGTTGCTTTCTTTTTCTCTTTGCCATACTGTGTGGCTTATGGGATTGTAGTTCCTTGACCAATGATCAAACCCAGGCCTTTGGTAGTGAAAGCATGGAGTCCTAACAACTGGACCACCAGAGGATTCTCTCAATGTTTTTTATACTTAGAGTCTGCTCTGAAAAGTCCAGTTGTGAAAGTTTGCCCATTTATCATCTAAGGCTAAAAATGGGACTGGAAAAGTGATGAGGGGAGAATCACTGTTCAAGCAGGAAATTGGTACTATTCTTTAAAGCAAAATTAAATCTGAAATGGAAAGCTTAAACATTGGAGTAATATGCTATGCTTAGTTTTTTCCTCAAGTAAAAAAGGCAGTTACCTCTGTGATATGTTTGAAAAAGAGCTCTCCTTTCCACCACCCCAGCAGTATGTTTCTGTGGTGAAATCTTACCATTCCTTTGGGCTTCAAAGCATATTTAATCTTTAAAAGTCCTCTATGCAAAGAAGGAAGTACCTGTTGGAAGGAAGAGCAGGGATGTACCAACTTATGTTAGAGAATACCAAATCAGTGTCTACTGAAGAAAAATTATACAACCTACAAGTTGAGAATTATGTTTTATTCAGTGGACATACTGAGGACTTAGGCATAGGAGACAAGCTCTCAGGTAGCTCTAAGGGACTATTCTGAAGAGATAAGGGAGGAGCCAGGATATACAGTTTTGCAACAAAAACCAAGTGGTAGGAACATCAAAAGATTAGTGTTAACAAAAGGAAACCAGATATCTCAAGTTACTGAATTTAGCACTGTTCTCTGTGTGGGAAGATACAAGAGTCTGGGCTCAGGGAAATCATTCCTTTGATACGCATCTTAGTTCTCTAGGGCCAGTATCCTATTCTTTTCCATCCTGAGACCCCTCAGGGTATGCCATTGGGGGTGGCAGAATTTTTCCTGTTTATTCTCAATTAACGTGATTATGCTCACCCCCTTGCTTAAGGCCTTACGGTAGAGGCTGTGCTGTGTTCAGATACTCAGTCGTGTCTGATTCTTTGTGACCCCATGGACTGTAGCCTGCCAGGCTCCTCTGTCCATAGGATTCTCTAGGCAAGAATACTGGAGTGGGGTGCCATTCCCTTCTCCAGGGGATCTTCCCCACCCAGGGATCAAACCTGGGTCTCCTACATCTCCTGCACTGGCAGCTGGATTCTTTACAACTGCACCACCTGGGAAGCCCTTCAGTTCGGTTCAGTCACTCAGTCGTGTCTGACTCTTTGCGACCCCATGAATCACAGCACGCCAGGCCTCCCTGTCCATCACCAACTCCCGGAGTTCACCCAAACTCATGTCCATCGAGTTGGTGATGCCATCCAGCCATCTCATCCTCTGTCGTCCCCTTCTCCTCCTGCCCCCAATCCCTCCCAGCATCAGCGTCTTTTCCAATGAGTCAATGCTTCACATGAGGTGGCCAAAGTACTGGAGTTTCAGCTTCTGATCTCCTTTAGGATAGACTGGTTGGATCACCTTGCAGTCCAAGGGACTCTCAAGAGTCTTCTCCAACACCACAGTTAAAAAGCATCAATTCTTCGGCACTCAGCTTTCTTCACAGTCCAACTCTCACATCCATACATGACCACTGGAAAAACCATAGCCTTAGTGACATCCAAAACAAGCAAATAACAAAACACGGGCAAAACTCCCACAAGTCTGATTCTAAAAAGCCTTGTAAAGCCAGGAAAGTATGTCCTGATGTCTCTTTAGGAACCAGTGAAGTAGAACTATATCTCACCAGGGAATAAGACTTCTCCAAAGTCCTTTTTTCCTCCATGTTTAAAACATTCTATTAGATTTTAATGAAAACTTTTCTAGTAAATGAATATTCTAGCCAGTCAAGCGGCACAGAGATAGAAAAGAAATAATACTTCTTTCCTTCTCCCAGGCTCTCCACTGGGGTTTCCTTTCATACCTCCTGCTTTCTAAAGCAGCAAATTGGCCCTGCCCCTGGAATTGGGTGACCTTGGGCAGCAAGGTCTTGGTTGGATGTTTTTTAAAAATTGTATTGGTGTATAGCTGCTTTACAATGTTGTGTTAGTTTCTGCTGTACAGCAAAGTGAACCAGCTATATGTTATATATATATATACCCTCTTTTATGGATTCCCTTTCCATTTAGGTCACTGCAGAGCACCGAGTGGAGGTCCCCATGCTACACAGTAGGTTCTCATTAGTCATCTATTTTATATGCAGTATCAATAGCGTGTATATGTCAATCCCAAAGTCCTTTTTCAAGGCATCATTCTGCTAGTTCCTTTGTGGTTGCTTTCTTTATTCCCTCTCTTCTCATGAATCTCCCAGTGCCTTTCTTTCTACACAGATCGCCATCCTTTCCAGACTATTCTCATCTTCTGGGAGTAGCTCTATACCTTTTCATATATAAATAAGTGTTTTCACTTTCTCAAATTCTTCTCTCCATTTCATACTCCAGCACTGGTGCTTCAAAAACCCAGGATTCTCAAAAGAAGAAATAAGGAAAAAGACTGGAAATACACATACATTACTAAAATTGCTTCCTGTCAGAGTTAAAAGCAATATTGCGAAGTTTTTTGTGGAAAATTGTCAGTTCAGTCCTGTCTTTTCTCCCTCCTATGCTAATTCAGCCCATTTAGGGAAAAACAGGCTTATTATAAAGGATTTATCTCCCTCTAAACTAGGACATGTAGGCTGTGCTCTTTGAATACTGAAGAAATAGTGGAATGCTAGCTCTCTTGTCTAGTATTACAAGTCTCCTAACTTAGGAATTCCCACCTTGTTGAGAATGACAGCACCTGTTTTAAATGTGGGACAGTCCATATGTACTTGCTGTCAGTGCTTTTACCAAAAAAAAAAAAAAAAATGAGCTGAAATGTCTCTCTTACATTCCCCTCTAGATTGCAAGCTCCTTGTGTTTATTTTAGGGCTTAGTGACATTTTGCATATAGTAGGTTCTCAATTAATAGTATTAGACGTATGTGTCCAATGATCAAAAAATTACAAATACAATAATACAAATGACTTATGTACGAAACAGAAACAGATTTACAGTCTTAGAGAATGAATTTATGGTAGGGGAGAGAGGAAAAGGATAAACTGGGAATTAGGGATTGACATGTACACACTGTTATACATAAAATAACCAATAAGATCATACTATTAAAAAATCTTTTAAAAAATAATATTTACTCCTTTTAAAAAGAGAAATAGATAAATCGTTTGAATATGTTTGTAATTTTACATTTCTTCCTTCCAGAATCAAAATGTCCAACATCCTAAAGTACTGTTTATCTGTACAGCCTTTTCCAGCTCTCTTAAACCCATAGACACGTTAGTCATTTTTATCATCCAATACCAAGAATTCATCCATAACTGTCTAATGGCTTTCCTGATCTCCTGTGGAAAATGCTGCTAAAAACAGACACCTACCACTTTAATTTTTTGTAAGGAAGAAGAAAGCAATTTAGCATCCATCATCCTGGGAATATTTTTACTTCTAGCTTTGTGTGTGTGTGTGTGCTTGGTTCTAACATGATTTTAAAGAAAAATGTTTGGATAGAATCATCATTTAATATAAGCCGTATATGCATAAGACAAGTCTCTGACCATATTACCTAGTCCAAATATCCTCATTATACTTTAATATAGAAAGAGCAAACAGTTTGCATGAATGTTTACTCTGCAGGCAAATACCCAAGATAAGCATTGCATTCAGTCACTGGTCATATCTTTTCTGGCCTTAGGAGTCTCTGTTGGGTACTAAATTGTGGAGCTTAGTGTATCAGTTGAAAAAAAAATACTCATAGACTTAAAACTTTACAAGACTTGCCCTTCATAAGAACACATTGAAAAAGGAAGAAGCAGGGGCTCAATACCTTCATATCCCAATTCCTTACCAAATCAAAAGTATGGACTTTCTTTTATTCCAGAGTATACTCAATGTTCTAATTTGGATTTCCCTGAAACTAGTTCTCTGTGAGTGGTTTCCAGTTTTTACAGTACCCACATCACTCAGGGATATTTTGGATTTTAGGTACATACTAAATCCTATTAATACATCCTATTAATACCTCTCAGTGATTCCTCAGAGTTTCTGGAGGTACAAAGGGTTCACGTTCTTGTTTTCTAGCACATTTATATATTTTTTTATATTTTTTGCATTTTCTGGCAACTGGACACAGGACAGAGGAGGCTTGTCTTATGTGCTTTGTCCACTATTCTAAATGAAAATCACTCATTTTCACTAACCCTGGGGTGGTAGACTACACAAGCACTAAAATCTCTATTTTGAGTTTATTATCGTCTCTACAAAGAGCTACTGATAGAGTGCATCTCAGTTCTGGAAACCTGGCCAGAGCTTCCTCTTCTACTTCAAAACATATGAGTGCTCGTGGTCTTCCAAAAAGCATTCTCCACTTCTTCCTTATAATAGAACCACTCAATTATAGATAGGTACATGGTCACCCAGCTTCCCTTGTAAGTAGGTGTGGCCGTGTGAGTAAATTCTGGCCTAAGAGATATAATGGAAGTGATTGTGTATTGGTAAATGTTTAACCATCAGCTCTTGGGTGTAGGGAACTTCCCAGGTAGTACTAGTGGTAAAGAACCTGCCTACCAATGCAGGAAACACATAAGAGATACAGGCTTGATCCCTGGCTTGGGAAGATCCACTGAAGGAGGGAATTGCAACCCACTCCTATATTCTTGCCTAGAGAATCCCAGAGAATCGACAGAGGAGCCTGGTGGGCTATAGTCAATAGGGCCATGAAGAGTCGGAGCACATGTGGGTATAGAGGAGGAGGAGCCCAGATTTGTAGCATTTGCTAATTTCTATGGTGTAAATACTCCAACCATATCTGATTTCAATCTACAATGTCATTGAATGACAGAGTTGGAAATTATTTGCAACAACATTATATTGTATTCTGACCATGTGGATAGATAGATACAAATAACATCAGTAGCATAGGTAATCGGAGAAGGCAATGGCACTCCACTCGAGTACTCTCGCCTGGAAAATCCCATGGATAGGGGAGCCTAGTGGGCTGCTGTCTATGGGGTCACCAGAGTCAGACACGACTAAAGCAACTTAGCAGCAGCAGCAGCAGCAGCATAGATAATAGTAAAGTGTAGTAAAATAATTCAGGGAAAACATACTTTAATTATTTACTCTTCTAATACAATTTGTTTAATGGTAAATTTATATATTTAATTTTTAACAATGGCTGTCTTTCTCAACCTGCTCACAAAATTCTCAAAAATTTAACAATTGCCTCTTGTGAGCTTGTGCAAGCTGGTGTGAGGAAGTTCTGATACACCATTAAGTGGAAGTATAGTTGACCCTTGAACAATATAGGGGTTAGGGATGCTGATCCCTCTTCGCAGTTGAAAATGTGAGTATTACGTACAGTTGACCCTCCATATCCATGGTTCCCTGATAGCTCAGTTGGCAAAGAATCCATACCTGCAATGCCGGAGACCCTGGTTCAGTTCTTGGATCAGGAAGGTCCTCTGGAGAAGGGATAGGCTCCTACTCCAGTATTCTTGAGCTTCCCTTGTGGCTCAGCTGGTAAAGAATCTGCCTGCAATGTAGGAGGCATGAGTTTGATCCCTGGGCTGGGAAGATCCCCTGGAGAAGGGAAAGGCTACCCACTCCAGTATCCTGGCCTGGAGAATTCCATGAACTGTAAAGTCCATAGGGTTGCAAAGAGTTGGAGATGACTAAGTGACTTTCACTCTCACTTTTATCCATGGCTCCACATTAAAAGACTCTACCAACCGCAGGATGTGTAGTATGTAGTATTGAAAAAATATCCACGTATAAGTGAATCTACACAGTTTGAAGTGTGTTTTTCAAGGCTCAACTGTAATGTGTGAAATCTCAGGCACCTTCTTAAAAGGAAGAGTCTTCCCTTCCCCTCTTCCTGTTTCTGTAGTCCAGAGCACAAAGAAAGCAGTGGTGAGCAACTTTTAACCAGACAGATGAAGACAACATTCTAGGGGGTGGTAAAGCAAAGAGAAAAGAAACGTGGGTCCCCTGGCTGATTTTTTATTCTTTCTTTTAGTTGCAGCATACAAACTCTTAGTGAGGCACATGGGATCTAGTTCCCTGACCAGAGATCGAACCCAGGCCTCCTGCACTGGGAGCCCAGAGTATTAGCTACTGGACCACCAGGCAAGTCCACCCTGGATGACTTTTAAAAGCAGTTTCCCTATTCCTCCATCCACCTTCCATGGCAGACTTTCCTGTGAGAGAGAAGTACATTGTGTATCATTTAAAAAATCTTTCTTGTCTGATCTCTGCTAAAGCAGCCAAACAAACCAACCCAACAGATTTTGCTACCAGGAACAGGGCTGACACTACAGAATCTGAAATACATGCTATTTGCTTAGCATTTAGGACAGCAGGCTGTGAGGTAACGGATCATGTAGGCTAGATAGATGGTGACCCCTACTGTGTCATAGCAAACATCTGGTAAACCTGTTAGGGGAAACACTGACTGAAACCGCCACCCTGGCCAGGCAAGATAATAGCCACTTGCATGAGTTATCTTACAACAGATGATCCTGGTAAGGAATGTGGAACTAACAAGCTACCACCAACTAGAAGAATTTTGGGAAAGGTCAAAAGGAGAGAGGATGCTTCCATGTCCTAGCAACTGTAAACAGTGCTACAATGACCATCACAATATATTGCAGAGTAATTATCCTCCAGTTAGAAATAAAATTAAATTAAAAAAAAAAAAAGGAGAGAGGAGATGCCAGTTCACATGCCCTACGAAGCTCCCAGAATCCTCTCTGGAATCCATCTTGGCTGAGCAATGTGTGCACCACCAGGAAGAACCCTGAGTCAGAATGATTGGCCAGAGACAACCTGGAAACTAACTCCATCACCATAAAACCTGAGACTGTGAGCCACATCGCAGAGCCATCCTCCTGGGTTCCCTTACCCGGCTGTTCTCTGCCTGGGCGCCCCTTCACAATAAAGTCTCTTGCTTTGTCAGCACATGTGTCTCCTTGGATAATTTATTTCCAAGTGTTAGACAAAAGCCCACTCTTGGGCCCTGGAAGGGGTGCCCCTTCCTGCAACAAACCTATTGTCAGTGTGTTGAAAGGAAGGCCGTTTGCTTACTGAGCTTGTAACTCACAGGGAAGTGGTTACAAAAGTCTCATGGTTGGTATATCTTGGCTTTTTTAGCAAAGCACTATAGTCAAGAACTAACCATAAGAAAGAATGAACCAGTCTGCAAAAAGAGATGGAACAGAATACAGTTCTATGAAGGGATACTTTCAGCCTGTAGCCTACAATCTAAACTGATTGGGAATCTGACAAATTAAGGTTTTGCACATTTGGAAAAATCAACAGCTTCCACACTCTTAACACCACAAAGAAGACTGTGGCTGAAAACCTTTCTCAAGAGCATCTCACATGATTGTTCTTGGCCAGCCAGGAGGAGCCAGACCAGTAGGAAAATTCAGATTAAGGGTTTTGCCTTCTTTCCTCTTATTGTTTTAGGTGCCTTCAAGATAGCCACCATGGTCCTGAGGAAGAATAAACATAATTGAGGAAGAGGAGAAGAGTTGAGCACAGAGGTTAGTAAATAAAGTCCTGGTTAACTTAAAACTACATGTCCCTGGTCACTTTTACATCAGTTCAGTTCAGTCGCTCAGTTTGTCCAACTCTTTGAGACCCCATGAATTGCAGCACGCCAGGCCTCTCTGCCTATCACCAACTCCCAGAGTTCACTCAAACTCATGTCCATTGAGTCCGTGATGCCTTCCAGCCATCTCATCCTCTGTCGTCCCCTTCTCCTCCTGCCCCCAATCCCTCCCAGCATCAAAGTCTTTTCCAATGAGTCAACTCTTCGCATGAGGTGGCCAAAGTACTGGAGCTTCAGCTTTAGCATCATTCCTTCCAAAGAAATCCCAGGGTTGATCTCCTTCAGAATGGACTGGTTGGATCTCCTTGCAGTCTAAGGGACTCTCAAGAGTCTTCTCCAACACCACAGTTCACAAGCATCAATTCTTTGGTGCTCAGCCTTCTTCACAGTCTAATTCTCACATCCATACATGACCACAGGAAAAACCATAGCCTTGACTAGACGGACCTTAGTTGGCAAAGTAATGTCTTGCTTTTGAATACACTATCTAGGTTGGTCATAACTTTTCTTCCAAGGAGTAAGCGTCTTTTAATTTCATGGCTGCAGTCACCATCTGCAGTGATTTTGGAGCCCAGAAAAATAAAGTCTGACACTGTTTCCACTGTTTCCCCATCTATTTCTCATGAAGTGTTGGGACCAGATGCCGTGATCTGTTTTCTGAATGTTGAGCTTTAAGCCAACTTTTTCACTCTCCTCTCATGGACTTGATTGAAAGCAAATAAACTGTTAATTATCTAATTTTTGGTGGACTTTTGATGCTCAAGCCTATTTAAACCCTGAAACAACCCCTAATCCCTCCAATCTGTACCAGTAGGAATTAGGCTATAAAAAACTATTCAACCCCCAGGAAGGGTACACATTCCAATACATTCCAAGTGTGGCCTTCCAGAATAAGATACATGAGTTACTTCCAGAGTAGAACCCAGTGGCACTTCAATGCCAGGAAGGAAACTTTCACAACTGCTGTGCAAGAGAATCTGATAACTGCCAGGTAGAATAATTATCATGTGTTTCCAATTCTTCCTTTTTCCCAAATGGGAGCTTTAAGTGTGGTTATCCTAGCCTCCTCATCACAGCATATTAAATGATGAGAAGGCTGATCATTTGTCAAGTTCATAGGTCGCCAGACCATGAGAAGTCACATCAAAACCTGAAAGTCAGACTATGCATCACAATGGGATGCTGGGTTCTCAAGATAAAGTGATTGCATGGCTCCTTGGATAGTTTCCCTAGGGGAAGTGGTATTCATGGATATTTGGGTGACCAGAGATTTGACTGCTAAATGTCCTCAATATTTATTCTTTCTTCTCCTTTTTGGACTAGAAACCTCTACGTTTAAACTGGGTAGCTAACCATCCAGCTAAGGCCTACATTTCCCAGACTCCCTGCAGCCAGGTACGGCTACCAGGTCTTGGTGTGCAATTCTTGGTTGTTGTTGTTGTTCAGTCACTAAGTCATGTCTGACTCTGCAACTCCGTGGACTGCAGCACACAGGCTCCTCTGTCCTCCATTGTCTCCCAGAGTTTGCTCAGATTCATGTCCATTGAGTTGGTGATGTTATCTAATCATCTCATCCTCCGTCACCCCCTTCTCCTGTCCTCAATCTTTCCCAGCATCAAGGTCTTTTCCAATGAGTCAGCTCTTCGCATCAGGTGGCCAAAGTATTGGAACTTCAGCTTCAGCACCAGTCCTTCCAATGAATATTCAGGGTTGACTTCCTTTAGGGTTGACTAGTTTGATCTTGCAGTCCAAGGGACTCTCAAAAGTCTTCTCCAGCACTACAACTTGAAAGTGTCGATTCTTTTTTAATTTGGATCTGACTAAAATGATGCTTCACTCCAATATCAAGTACTTGGGATCTTCTGGCAAGCTGTTCATATAATCTGGATGATAGGGTATAAAATCTTAAAATCACACTACATAGGTGGGAACCCTCTGGGTCAAAGGTCAGAGTTGACACTACAAAATCACCCAACACTGAATTTGAATTTTACCTTAGGCTAAGTGAGTGAATTTCTAGTGACATCAGGGTGGACTCATGGTCTTTTGGAAATCTGAGGACATTGGGATGGGGCAAAGGCAAAAAACTGAATTGGCATCTGGAGTTTAGGGCCATAAAAATCAGTTTAGTCAAGGAAAGTGTACTCTGAAAACCACCCAGACACCATGAAACACACTAGCCAAGACATCCAAGGAGTGAGTAATATTGGCCTTAGGATAATATGTCTACCAGCACAACTCAGAACTCAGCAATGTGTGTTAGTTTCCTAAATTAGGGGAAAAAAATTCTCAGTCCCCATAGGATCCAACATGTTCCAGTTTTCTCAGAAAAAGCAGCCTGTGTTAATACCTCACCACTGTTGACTTGTATGACTTCACTACCCTGGACTCCTTCGTACAATATGTCCATCTCAGCCATACGCCTATTAGCACCATTGGCTTCTCTTTCTGTGTCTAGCAAATGATCAAAATCTATTTCCACCCACCTGCTCTCTTGTGCTCTAAGTGGGGATTTTGCACTAAAGAGAACCTGTCAGTGTTAATTAGGGAGGAAAGCCTGCGTTGCAATGTGTAGGTTTAAAAGACAAGAAAATCCCCCGCGGAGATTCTGTGGAACACTTTGGATACACTGACAAGTTAATAAAAAGCTTGATTCAGTGACATTTTCAACACACTGGTATGGAAAGTACCACTGGAAATAAAGTAGCTTTCAAGGGACAGATTGTTTCATTGAACTGTGTGGAAAACTGTGCTTGCCCTTAGATCTCATCTGTTTCACGGCTCCTGAAGTGATGCATCAAAGAACAACCAGTAAAGGAGCTGTGGCTTCAGGTGCCACAACCTGACAACAGCTTCTTTGTGGCACCGGGGAGCGTCATTGTTAGAGAAACTCACTCATCCAGAGAAGGCAGAGTGAGTGTTCTGCTTTCACTCTTTTCCAAACCTGTATTCTATGGACAGAGGAGCCTGGCGGGCTACAGTCCATGGGGTTGCAAAGAGGTGGACACGCCTGAGCACGCATGCATGCACACAAACCTGTATTCATGTAGAGCAACCTTGGAGAGGGGGAAGGAGAAGAGAAGGACCCGTGTTGACGCAGATGGATCTGTGTGTGCTCTGGATGAGGCAGAGCAGTTGGGGGACCATTTGTGGTCACAGCTTTCAGCACACCAGGCTTGGGCTTGTTTGTTTCAGATGTGTCAAGGATCACTGGATTTACAAAAAGTTCTCTTCCTTCTCTCAAGAAAATGCGTGCATACATGCTCAGTAGTGTCTGACTCTGCGACAGCACAGACTGTGCCCAGCAGGCTCCTCTGTCCATGGAATTTCCATGTAAGAATATTGGAGTGGGTGGTCATTTCCACTCCCAGGGGTTATGAAAATAGTAGAAAGATCTACTGAAAGTAGACTACTAGAAAGTGTCTGCCTCAGTTTCACCCGTATAACATGTTACTTAATAAATCAGGCATATGGGGGACTTCCCTGGCAGTCCAGTGGTTAAGAATCCATACTTCAGTCCAGGGGACATGGGTTTATCCCTGGTTGGGAAACTAAGATCCCACATGCCTTATGATGCAGCCAAAAAGATTAAAAAGCAGGCATGTGATAGCCAAGCAATTCAGTGATGAGTCCATATGTTTCTACATGGCTGGCAAGAAGAGGGTAAAGTCATAATCAGAGAGTCAAAAGTCCTCACCATGCACAGTAGCTACTAGGGTTATCAATTCAACCTGAAATAAAAGAATCACTCAAACTTCTAAGTGGCTATATCCATTCATATTAATGACTACCAACTACTGACCCTTCAAATCATCTCATCTAAGTAATCTAAGAGAAACCACTCAGTCAAGCTGCAAGCATTTATGCTTGCTTATTTTTATGAAGTAGATGTAATCAGACTTACCATACCATGGTCTTAAATTTCAGTAAGTGACTCAAAAAAATGAACAATGTGGTCAACTGATAACAGAAATGGCTCCAATACTTCCCTTCCAGTATCTGTACCCCTTACACTATGAAATTTCAGCTCCTCCCACCAAGAGGTGGAGTCCTTTCTCCCACCTTTTGAGTGTGGGTCAACCTGTGCCTTGGGCTTCCCTGGTGGCTTACTCAGTAAAGAATCCGCCTGCAATGCAGGAGACCTAGGTTCAGTCCCTGAGTTGGGAAGACCCCCTGGAGAAGGGAACGGCTACCCACTCCAGTACTCTGGCCTAGAGAATTCCATGGACTGTATAGTCCATGGGGTCTCAAAGAGTAAGACACGACTGAGCAACTAAGCACAACACAGTACAACCTGTGCCTTAGTTTGGCCAACACAGTCCAGAAGAAATAATGATGTTCCTGTTCTGAGCCTGGGTGGCAAGAAACCTTGCAGTCTTACGCTTTTTCTCTTGAACTTTTTCCTTTGTATGAAAATAAGTCCAGGCTAGACTGATGGAAGATGAGAGACCATGATGAACAGAGCCTAGTCATTCCAGCTGAGACCATCCTAGACCAGTCAGCCACCAACTGACTTGCCATCCAAACAGAAATATATGAATGAGAGAGGTTGAAAAAAAGCTGTGAGTGTGCATAATCAATCACTCAGACATGTCTGCCTCTTTGCGACTGTAGCCCACCAGGCTCCTCTGTCCATGGAATTTTCCAGTCAAGCATACTAGACTGTGTTGCCACTTCCTGCTCCAGTGGATCTTCTCAACCCAGGGATTGAACCTGTGTCTCCTGTGTCTCCTGCATTCACAGGTAGATTCTTTACCACTGTACCACCTGGGAAGCCTGATATAAGTTGAGCCCTAAAATTAGCTGCTGCTGCTGCTGCGTCACTTCAGTCGTATCTGACTCTGTGCGACCCCACAGACGGCAGCCCACCAGGCTCCCCTGTCCCTGGGATTCTCCAGGCAAGAACACTGGAGTGGGTTGCCATTTCCTTCTCCAATGCAGGAAAGTGAAAAGGGAAAGTGAAGTTGCTCAGTTGTGTCCAACTCAGTTGTGTCTAATTCTTAGCGACCCCGTGGATTGCAGCCCACCAGGCTCCTCCGTCCATGGGATTTTCCAGGCAAGAGTACTGGAGTGGGGTGCCATTGCCTTCTCCAGAAATTAGCTGAGCCCAGTTCAAATCAACAAAACTCAGAGCACCTAGCCAATCAATAGACTTCTGAAAAATTATAGATAGTTGTTGTTTTAAGGTACTGCTTTTAGCAACAGCTAATTGAACAGTTGATGAATATTAAGTTTCTTTTGGTTCTGCTGTCTGATTTTCTTTGGAGTTATCCTATTGGGTTGGCCAGAAAATTCATTCAGGTTTTTCTGTAACATTTTACAGAAAAACTCAAAGCAACTTTTTGGCCAACCCAGTCATTTCTTCTTTCAGGTTTCAAACATGGACAACAGGACTTGTCTTCATTACTGATTTAATACCCAGAAAAGGATGCTATTTTATTAGCAACACTAACTTTTTACTTTGCTCAAATCCGAAACCCCTCCATCATTCTGAGAAATGCCAATATCCACGTGGAAGGATCTCTCTAGCCTGATGTTTTGTTTTGTTTTATCTTCTCAAGTCCAAGAACCTTTACCCTGTGGCTCTTCAACAACCATCTCTCACTATCTGAACTGCTTCACCCCAGAATTTTTAACCTCCAATATCCTTTAGCTTCCTCCCATTTCTCACCACATCTGATTTATTGGAAGTTTCTATCTCTGGTTCCTCTGTTTGCTTACAGTATGCCAGTTCTCTTGATCTTACTACTATTGCAGACACTATACATTGGCTCATTTAACCCCAATATCAGACCTCTCTTCCTGAAACCACCTGTGTAAATAGAGGCTGGAAGATGAAAACCTTGAAATTTTGGTCTCCTTTGCAACAAGGGTTGTAGTGTGACACAATTCTGTCCAAAGAGGTTAGGGGAAGTCCCAATGGAAGGATTTCCTTCCCAAAGAGAATCTCATTAAGAGAAAGCCCCTGACTACATCTTCTGCCTTCTTGCCTGGAACTCAGATGTGGTGATGTGCTTGTTTGGCAGCCATATGGCAACCACAAAGATCAAAGCTATACGACAAGGATGAAGAAGATGATACACTGATGTTACAGTGATGATACTACAGAAGTACAACATAGACCAAGTCCCTTCTTCAGGATTCTCATTGTATAAGAAAAGTAATTTATTACTTATTTAAGCTATTCCATACAGTAAGGTTTTCTGTAGCTCATGGCTGTATAGTGCAGTTGGACTGTTACAACTCGCGTCCCTATTTGGTATTAATGTATTTAATACATCTTCTCTTCTATCACACTCCCCTACAACATTTCATGCAAGAATCCCTCCAACTACTCCTAGACCTGAATTACAAAGCCTATTTAGAAAAATCATACAAGTCATACCACTGCAGTGTTAGTTGGTAAAGCATCCTGAGCTTTATTCAATACTGGAGTAAGTCTCCCTTCTCTTCACATACTAGCCATAATTAATGTTTATCACCTTATTGCTCTTTCCTATGTGACTTTGTGACGTTTCCTGACCAATATCCTTTTGGACTTTATATAGAGGCCATAATATTGGGACTCCCTGTTTTACTTTTCTTTCTCCTCTCACTTCTTTCTGGAAATGTATCTTTATTCCATCCTACTTCTTAAAAAAACATTTTTTTTCTGCCTGCATAGGGTCTTAGTTGCAGCATGTGGGATCCAGTTCTCCAACCAGGGACCTAACCTGGGCTTCCTGCATTGGGAGTATAGAGTCTTAACCACTGGATCATGAGAGAAGTCCCTCAGTGCTAATTTCTATCTTTCTAGCTCAGTGGAGAAGTAACCCTTCTTCTAACTAACATGATTTTCTCTTCCTTTGCTCTAAGGGGTCATCTCTTTCCACTTGCTCAAGGGTCACTCTGCATAAGTCATTCTCCTTTCTTCTGTATTTTCAACTCCTCCCTCTTGGCTGGTTCTGTCTCCTAAGCATAGAAAATATCGCTACAATTTTTACACAGCACCTTTCCCTTCACCTGTATCAGCTAGCTATTGCCGTCTATCTCCCCACACTACATTCCTAGTCTGTTTCTATTACATGGTAGGCTGAATATATCCTTACACTCTTCAAATCCTCTGCAGTTGTGAGTCTGAACCCATCACTTCATTGAAGCTGCTCTGATTAAGGTAAACAGAATTCTCCTAATTGCATAATTCAGTGTACTATGTTCAATCCTTATTTCCTTTCTCTGACATTCCATGCCAATGCTCACTCTTTCTCTGAAACGTTATGCATTAGTCAGCTATTGCTGCATAACACTCTACCCCAAAACTCAGTGACTTAACGACCATTGGTGGAACTTCCATGGTGGTCCAGGGGTTAAGACCTTCCCATGCAGGGGGTCTGGACTCGGTTCCTGTTTGGGAAACTAGATCTCACATGCCACAGCTAAAGACAACTAAAGATCCTGCATGCTATAACGCAGATCAAAGATCCTGTGTGTCACAACTAAGACCTGGCACAGTCAAATAAATAATAAATATTAAATAATCATTGGTCATTTGAACACAAGTCTGTGAATCAGTTGGGGGCTGTTTGATCTAAGCTGGTCTATCCTTCTGCTATGACCAGTGAGCTACACAGACTAGTCCTTCTCTGGCAGAGGTACAAGAGTACAGGCCAATTTGAGCTTCATTTCCAATCTCTGTGTCACATCTGTTAACATTCCACTGGCTAAAACATGTCATGTGACCAAGCTTAGAGTCAGAGAAGGAAAACACTGCAAATGTACATAATAACAGGAGTAGATACCAAGAGGGGTAAAAAAAAATTAGTCATTAATGCAATTTATTTATTCTTTGACTTATTTGTGTGTGTGCGTGATTTCACTTCTTCATAATTATTCGTTCTGTCTTCTGGGGGCACTCTTCTGCTGCCCATCCCTTGGATCTAAGTGTTTTCTAGTATTTCAACCTCTGTGCTCCTTTTTTTCTCCTCACTCTGCATATTCCCTCTGAGTAATCTAACCACTCTTTATATATTAAGGACTTTGATTTTTCTATCTCAACATGGATCCTGTTTCTATTCAAATGGAAACATTTATACTTTTCCACATGCATTGTAATCTTTCATGCTTCCATGCTTTTGAACATTCTGTTTCTTCTTTCTGGCATTTTTACCTTCCTTAACCTAGTTAATATTTGTCTTTCTTCTAAGATGGAGCTCAGCTAATGTGTGACATTCCCTTCCTCCCACGACCCTCAAAAGTCCAGACTACTGTTAGACTATAACAGGCCACCAACAAACATTTGGTGAAATATTGTTTAAAATAAAAATCTTTATTTAATTATATTCCAATGATTTAAAAAAAATCAGTCTACTGGGGAAAGACATCCACCAAAATTTGTTTTAGGCTACTTAGATAAAAGGTGACAAAGAGACAGATTTTATACTGCTTTTACCTTTCACTGCTCTTCAAGAGAGATTCACAGTATAATATGTGATAGCTAGGAGTGAACAATTCATTTTATTTGGACCTCACATATAACCTTTAAAGGATAGGCCTCAAATTGCATTTTCTAAAAAAGAGATGACATTCTCTGTTTTGAAGTTGACCTTTTGTATCTTCATTTTCTATGTAAATGGCTGAATGCTTTTCTTTTTGAGGAAAGCATACTTGTTCAACCATGTCACTGATATCTAAGATATTATGCAATGCTCCAATAAATTGAATAAGTATAATTTTATCAAACAGTTTCTTATGCAGCTCCCTCATTTCACATTGTGTTTTGCTACTTAACTTCCTGATAAATAACTCACTGGGAAATTCACACATTGGTAGCATCAGTTCAGTTCAGTCGCTCAGTTGTGTCTGACTCTGTGACCCCATGAATTGCAGCACGCCAGGCCTCCCTGTCCATCACCAACTCCCGGAGTTCACTCAGACATGTCCATCGAGTCCGTGATGCCATCCAGCCATCTCATCCTCTGTTGTCCCCTTCTCCTCCTGCCCCTAATCTCACCCAGAATCAGAGTCTTTTCCAATGAGTCAACTCTTCGCATGAGGTGGCCAAAGTACTGGAGTTTCAGCTTTAGCATCATTCCTTCCAAAGAAATCCCAGGGCTGATCTCCTTCAGAATGGATTGGTTGGATCTCCTTGCAGTCCAAGGGACTCTCAAGAGCCTTCTCCAACAGCACAGTTCAAAAGCATCAATTCTTCGGCGCTCAGCCTTCTTCACAGTCCAACTCTCACATCCATACATGACCACAGGAAAAACCATAGCCTTGACTAGACGGACCTTAGTCGGCAAAGTAATGTGTCTGCTTTTGAATATGCTATCTAGGTTGGTCATAACTTTTCTTCCAAGAAGTAAGCGTCTTTTAATTTCATGGATGCAGTCACCATCTGCAGTGATTTTGAAGCCCAGAAAAATAAAGTCTGACACTGTTTCCACTGTTTCCCATCTATTTGCCATGAAGTGATGGAACCAGATGCCATGATCTTCGTTTTCTGAATGTTGAGCTTTAAGCCAAGTTTTTCACTCTCCACTTTCACTTTCATCAAGAGGCTTTTGAGTTCCTCTTCACTTTCTGCCATAAGGGTGGTGTCATCTGCATATCTGAGGTTATTGAGATTTCTCCCAGCAATCTTGATTCCAGCTTGTGTTTCTTCAAATGTCATAAACTTGCCAACTAGTTAAGTCAGAGACTGTGTTGACATAAAAGTAAACAATCAACTATAGATAAGTATTTCAATAGCACCACTGCTTTGTTGATGGAAGACTACCTATCAGTAGGAGATTTTATAAGGAACAGAGTTATTGAAATTGAATGATAAAACACTCTGGGTTCTATAACACTACTCTGCACCCCTCACCCCATGCACCCCTCTTAGCCCTCGTACATTAACTGAAAAACAAAACCTTTTCTTGAATCAGCCATTGATCTTGGCTCTAGAAATACAGTGGCAAACAGTTCCTTGCCCTTGTCAACTGAATATATATATATATATATATATATACACACACATACACACAACATAAAGTTGAGAATTATCTTTTATTTGGGGCATTACAATAAATTCCCTATATATGAACTTTCAAGCTGGAAACTTTCAAAGATATAAATGTGTGTTTGCAAGTCCAATCACATAAGTTGTAATAGTTCACCTGTCTGGCATACACTGTCATATGCGTCATTTTTTTTAGAGGGTAGATAGAATTGAATGCAGCAAGAAAGCAGAACCTGTGCCATCAATGTCAGGCATGAATGAAACTGCAGTTTGCCCTCCATCTACTGGGCTTCCCTTGTGGCTCAGCTGCTATAGCATCCTCCTGCAATGTGGGAGACCTGAGTTCGATGCCTGGGTTGGAAAGATCCCCTGGAGAAGGGAAAGGGTACCCACTCCAGTCTTCTGGCCTGGAGAATTCCATGGACTACAGTCCATAGGATTGCAAAGATAGACACGACTGAGCAACTTTTACTTTCACTGCATCTCCTATTGATGATCCTCCAGCTCTACCATCTCCCACCTCCTCTCCTTCCTCCAGTCGGTAACTGTTCTCACCTGTTCACTCAATGCCAGCCCCTGTATGCCAGCTGCTGTACTCTACTACTGTACTTTTCAAGGTATTGTCTTGAAAATGTCTTCTTTTTGTGTTTGTTTTTTATGTTATTTGCATGAGAAGTATTATAAAATTCTCACGCAAATAACAACTGATTTATTAGTTGGGACTTACGCTAACTTCGTCGGATTTATGAACAAGTGGGACTTACGAATATGCTCTTGGAACAAACTCATTTGGATGTAAGGGACTTACTGTACTGAGAACTTCAGCTTGGGATACAGCCTCTCAGGTAGCTCTGAGAGACTTTTGTTAAGAGATAAGGGAGGAGCCAGGATATATATGAGCTTTTGAAAAGAAACAAAAGCCAAAAATCAAACAGCAAAAACTTACTGCTAATTAAAAACCAGACATGTCAAGCTGATGAATTTGGTGCTTTTCTATGTATGGGAAGATGCAAGAGTTTGGGCTTAATGAAATGATTCCTTTGATATGTACCTTAGCTATCCCAGTACTCTTTTTCTTCATCCTCAATCCCCTCAGAGTACACCATTGGGGGTTGGTTGCAGTGACTAAAGGCTTGAAGGCTTTAACGCTTCAGCATCCTTTGTTTACTGATATGACAGGCAACACTGTTTGTCCACAGTGCCTCCTCTTGCTCATAAATTTAACCAACATTTGGGAGGCATTTCATGACCAACTTTATCCCGTGACACAAGTAAGTATCCTTCATAGATCATGCAAAGATTTTGTTGATAGGCCACTCAATGTGCTAATTTTTGGATCAGGTCCTATTGATAATCTAAAATTATCTGAATTGCCTCTCTAACTGGTCTGTTATCATCTAGGAAATGTCTTCCCTTGTTGCTTCTTCTCACATAAAGAGTTGCATTATTACAATTATTCTATGTAGAGTATATATATGCATACTCTGCATGCTTAGTTGCTCAGTAGTGTCCAACTTTTTGCAACCCTTTGGAATGTAGCCTACCAGGTTCCTCTGTTCATGGGATTTTTCAGGCAAGAATACTGGAGTGGGTTGCCATTTCCTCCTCCAGGGGAATGGATACACACACACACACACACACACACACACACAATTGATTGCCTCAAGATGTTTAACCATCATTAATTTTGTTGGAGACCCTGGTTACACATTTGGTTAAAAAAAAAGAGACACCATCTTATAAAACAGCCAAGATGTGCAAGTACTAGATGTACAAGGAATACATCTAGTAATGTTAATAAAATCATAGTAGAGAGAGGCATCAGACATAAATGATTTGAAAATAACAGGAGAGAACAAATTAGAACTAAGATTAGTATAACTAGCTGTAGTCTAGTTACAAAAAGCCATCGAGTCCATAGGGGAGCCAGCTGGAGAAGCCAAATTCTGGAGGAATCAGGGAGACAAAAAATTAATGTTTTGTCTTTGTTTACAAAAAGTGTGCTTTATCAACTTATTGTAGGTCATAGTTAGCATAAGAGAATAGGTTTTCTGTAAAGATTAAAAGTCAGTATATTTCATAAAAAAGTCATAAAGTTATAAATATATTAGATTCCCAGGAATTCCATATAAATTTTGGAATATATTATTTTCTCATATAAAATATAACCTAAGAAGGTTTATCTCCAATTACCTGACAATGCTTCTCCAATATTAACATACCAAATAAGCCTAATTAGTTTAACATTCCTCTCGGAGATGCCGCAAGGTTTCTTTGAGGTGTCAAAAGAATTTCAGTTAAAATTTGATATTTGGGAAGTTTATCAAAAATATCAAAAAGAAGGGACTTCCCCAGTGATCCAGTGGCTTAAACTCTGTGCACCCAATGCAGTGGGCCGGGGTTCAATCCCTGATTGGGAAACTAGATCCCCCATGTGGCAACTAAAGACTAGATGCACCCAAATAAATAAATAAATTTTTTAAAATATCAAAAAGATTCACAGTACTTGGTCAAATAGGACCATAGGTTCTATTGTGAAACAGTACTCATTCACTTAACTAAAGTGACAAAAGATTTCAAAACCAAATACAAATCACCTAAAGGCAAAGAAAGTCACAAAACCTGTTATCAAAAGCCATATTCCAAGAAAATTTTGTTATTTTGAGAGAGGAACCAAATTCAGTCCTGCATCATCCTACTCTTAACAACAAAATCCATTTAACTATTTAAATTTAATCCAATCTTAGCCCAACCTTCACAAAACTCCTTTTCCAGGGCTGCCTTTCTAAATACTTTCCACAGCCTTCTATATTCCTATTTGTCCCTTATTCTTCCATCCAGAAACAGCAAGCTCTAGAGCAAAATCACTCTTTCCCCTTAACAAAATATATTTTAATTCCTCATAACTTCTTTTGCTGAAAACACACGTTCTATTTTCCACGCATACTGAAATGTTAATTACATATTGTAATTTTAATCCTTAAAAATCTTAATCTCTAGTAAAAACCAAAAACAGCAAGTAGTTGTAAACTGTTTGTAATACTAGCTTATTTATCATACTATACTTGTTTCCTGATTGGATTATCCTATAACCTTTAGAAACATACCTCTTCTCATAGCATAATTTCTTTCCTCAACATGGTTTAAGACATATGTCTAACAAACCCAAACATCTTTAGCTTCCTTCTCATAAGGAGACAAAAGTAATTCATTTTAGACATGTTTAGCAATTAATGTTTCTAATATTTTATCTTATTTGAAGGCTGCCATCTATGGGGTCGCACAGAGTCGGACACGACTGAAGCGACTTAGCAGCAGTAGCAGAAGCAGATATTCAATAAACTCCCATTATTTAACTTAATAAAAAATGAAGCTGCAGGCTACCAAAAATCTAGAGAAATTAAACATACTTCTTCCTGAAAACTCATATCATTTACCTTTATTTTATAACTTATGAAAATATCATACCAAGTTAATTTTGCTTGCTGACACTCTGCAACAGAAATAACATGAACTTACGGACCTTAAGTAAACCTGCTGCTGCTGCTGCTGCTGCTAAGACGCTTCAGTCGTGTACGACTCTGTGCGACCCCAGAGACGGCAGCCCACCAGGCTCCCCCGTCCCTGGGATTCTCCAGGCAAGAACACTGGAGTGGGTTGCCATTTCCTCCTCCAGTGCATGAAAGTGAAAAGTGAAAGTGAAGGCGCTCAGTCGTGTCCTACTCTTCGTGACCCCATGGACTGCAGCCTACCAGGCTCCTCCATCCATGGGATTTTTCGGGCAAGAGTACTGGAGTGGGTGCCATTGCCTTCTCCTAAGTAAACTTAGGTACAATAAAAACAAGACATATCTGTACTGGTCAACCCAACAAGCTTAAGTTAGCTTTAATACCTGATATTAGCTAATACTAAATATTTCCTAGATCACATGAACTTGAAACTCATCTTGGTCAGTTTCTTTTATATCTAGAAATATTTAATTTGTAAGTGTTTGCTTTTAAGTCAATCAAACAGAGCATTTTGATAATATTTTCTGAAGGTAGAGAAATCTCACATATATAACATACACACAGACATATGTAGACAAATCTAGAGATCTCAAAGCTTCAATTTATGGCTTAGTTATGAATCAGGTACTACAATAGAAACTTGCGCGCATGTTCAGTCGCTTCATTCCTGTCTGACTCTTTGTGAACCTATGGGCAGTATAGCCCACTAGGCTCCTCTGTCCATGGGATTCTCCAGGCAAGAGTACTGGAGTAGGTTGCCATGCCCTCCTCCAGGGGATCTTCCCAACTCAGGGATCAGACATTGCAGGTGGATTCTTAACCACTGAGCCACCCAGCTTACTAGTTTATAAATAACAATTGGAATAAGTTACATTTGTTTTCTTAGATTACTAAATCTTTACTATTTGTGGAAAGGACTTTTAAGATTCATATTTGTCCTTAATAAATATTTAAGAAGTTGTGGATTACATTTTAGGTGAGGGAGCCTTTCCAGTGGTTTGAGTTTTAAAAGTCTCTTTTTTCTCTTTGGTTTCAGGTTCTACTAATCTAATTAGACTTAGGCTCAGGTCTGTATTTACATTTTACATGTGGGTGGGCTTTGTTTATATTGGGCTTCCCTGGTAGTTCAGAGGGTAAAGAATCCACCTGCAATGCAGGAAACCTGAGCTCGATCCCTGTGTTTGGAAGCTAATGGGTATATTTCTGATTTATAAGGATCTGCAAGACAAAGACAGTTGCTTTTAATTCCTCAAAGATCTAGTCTGCTGCCTAAATAATATTAAAAGATTATTGGCCCAACTATATTTTCTCTAATTTGCTTTCATATCAGCAAGAAGATTTCCAACTAAACTGCAAGTCAAGAGTTCTATGTTCTAGATTCAACATATCATGTATATATCATATATTATCTAAGATTCAATATATCACATCTTCAGAAGTTTGTATAAGGCATTCAACAGAGGTCCTCTTAGTGCACAGGTTAAACCTGAAGCAAAAAAAAAAAAATTATTAGCCCCTGAATATTAACTCCCAGTTTTTATTTTATATCATGTGGGCTCAAGTAACCCTGCTGATTACCTTTATTATGTTTAATTAATATTTCCTGATGGGCAGATTTATGATTTCAAGCAGGGGAAGCATTCCCCAGAGATGTAACCATCTTATATAAATCTCGTTTAAATATAGCAATTTATATTAGCTTTCATCTCAATTCTATCAACTTTCATACATTTTAAGTTTTGCTTCTATCAAAATCCCATCAACAGCCCTTGTTCTTACAAGGAGTCCACAAATCTTTCTTGTTATCCTGACCACTGAATATATTTTTATGCAAAAGACCTTGGGATCCCCAATGAGAATTGAGCCAAGGGACACAGGCCTTTTGTTAATTTTTTTAAAAAACTTAATTGGCCTGTTGGCCCAAGCAATTGCTGGTCAGGTATCAGAGAAGACAATGGCAACCCACTCCAGTGTTCTTGCCTGGAGAATCCCAGGGATGGGGGAGCCTGGTGGGCTGCTGTCTATGGGGTTGCACAGAGTCGGGCATGACTGAAGCAACTTAGAAGCAGCATATATATATATATATATATAGTTTTTTAAAAAACTGAGGTATAAATAGATCAGACTTGCTTGGGGCCCTTTAATGTTGAGAACAAATAAGAGGTCCTTTTGGGAGATCTAAACTCAGGCAATGTTGTATCAGAATTTTTTGTTTTTATCTCATTAATGTCTGTTTTACTTATTCTATTATAAATAAACATATAAAGATTTCTTTATCCTCTTGGTATGACTCCCTTTAAAATTTATACCTGTTGGGAAGAAGTCTCTAAACTTTCCTTCAGGTTTTTTTTCTTATTTCCCTGTTAATCAACCTAATTAAGATTAATTATCCTAATGTTTTTATTAATATCTCTAGACTCATTGAGGGAAAGCACAGATCTCAAATAAAGCTTCTTAAACCAATTGTTTTGTTTTGGTTGTTTAAAACTAAGGGAGCTCTTAGGCTGCTGCTGCTGCTGCTAAGTCGCTTCAGTTGTGTCCGACTCTGCGACCCCAGAGATGGCAGCCCACCAGGCTCCCCCGTCCCTGGGATTCTCCAGGCAAGAACACTGGAGTGGGTTGCCATTTCCTTCTCCAATGCATGAAAGTGAAAAGTGAAAGTGAAGTCGCTCAGTCGTGTCCTACTCTTCGCGACCCCATGGACTGCAGCCCACCAGGCTCTTCCGTCCATAGGATCTTCCAGGCAAGAATACTGGGGTGCCGTTGCCTTCTCCGAGCTCTTAGGCTACCATTGTGTATATTTCTTTCGACCTTCTAATTTGTTTTTCACTGGTGCCAATAAAACAGCTGTTTATAACAAGTTTCTCCAGTTTAAAGGATCCATCATCTTGCCATTAATGATATATTTGTTAACAGTGACTCAGAGTGTCAGGGGACGCACACTGACTGAAACCGGCCACCCTGGCCAGGCACCATAGGAATTATTTGCATGAGTTGTTTTACAACAGGAGGCCCTGGTAAGGAACACGGAACTCATAAGCCACCACCAACCGGAAGAGTTCAGGAAAGGTTGAAAGAAGACACCACATGTCCGACCGCCTCCCAGAATCCTTTTCACTGGCATCCATCTAGGCTGAACCACCAGGAAGGACTCTGAGTCAATATGATTGGCTAAAGACAACCCAGAAACTAATCCCATCACCATAAAACCTGAGACCATGTGGCAGAGCAGTTCTCCTGGGTCTCCTTACCCTATTGCTCTCCACCTGGGCACTCTTTCCGAATAAAATATCTTGCTTTGTCAGCACATATGTCTCCTCAGACAAATCATTTTGAGTGTTACACAAGAGCCTAGCTTCAACAAAACAGTAAGATGTAACAGTTGTTGTAGTCAGTTATGTCTGACTCTTTTGTAACCCTGTGAACTGTAGTCCAGCAGGCTCCTCTGTCCATGGAATTCTCCAGGCAAGAATACTGGAGTGGGTGGTCATTTCCCTCTCTGGGGGATTTTCTTGACCCAGGGATCGAATCCACGTCTCCTGCGTTGGCAGGCAGATTCTTTATCACTGAGCCACCAGGAATGTCTTAAGATATAAGAGGTGTCCCCACAGAAGTGTGAAGAATGCCATCTCTACATTTAGAAAAATTTCTCCTGAAAATAGTCTAAATACTGACACAATGAAAGTTAAGATGGCAAAAGTCCCTGAGAGTTGGCACAGTCAGACAAGTCTGCTCAGAATCCCAGTCTATTAGATTGGCTACCAACTGTACACCATATGTGTACCTTCCAGATGGCAGCGACCAAGCTCTCAAAACACATACACATACATACACACACCAGAAAACTGCCTAAGAAGATCAGGTAGACTATTTACACCTCAAAGACACAGGGAGAGAAATGCAAACTCCCCCCAGAAGGACTTCTGTTTCTTTAAGGTCAGAATTCTAAAGTGATGTTTAATCAAGCCTACTTTCTCTAACTTAACTGCATACACAATAAATGAGCCCCATTTTAGCCATTTTCAAGACAAGAGTTCCTTTAATTCCCAATTAAGTACTTATATGTTTTTTAAGTACATAAACCTGGCTGGGGTGTAAGTATAAGATTTGGTAAGTACATAAGCCAAGCTGACCTTATTTAGGAAAGGTGTTAGACCAGCCTCTTACCTACCTAATCAGCTAGTCCAGACAGTTGGGTGTTTCTCAACTGAGCAACTCCCAATGTCTTTCAACTGGGCTTTTCCAGTATTTTTTCAACTGGGGGATGTTGTGGTGGGGCGCGCACCAGTTAGACATCACCAAATACAACTCAGGATCATCAACCAATCAATAGTCAGAAGGTTCAAAAACCAGGAAGACTCACCCAAATTTGCCAGAACTTTCTGAGGAGGTGGACAGGCACAAGAGGCCTCTGCTGGTCCAAGGCTCAGGTTCTCATAGTGTTCAGGGGAAGGCGAGAAATCTGCTCTGGCTTCCTTTGTTGTCGGTCAGAACCACTGACGACTTCGGGGGAACACAGCCTAAAAGTTATGGATTGTATTTTATTTGGAGCATTCTTGTTGCAGTGAAAAGAAAAAAAAAAAAAGGAATGAGTTTTTCTCTTTCCCTTTCCTGAGAACAAAGAAGATAAAGAGAACAGTAAGCAGGCCTCAACATTCCTAGTTTTTTTTAGTTTAACTGCTCCTGACTCTGCATGTCTGTGACTAAGTTTGCTTTTCTGCCCCCTAACTCTGCAGGAGCTAAAATTCACATTCTTTCCTTTGACTCTATGCTTAAATACATCCTGTATCTCATGTTTACCCTTATAACACCCTTCCCCTTGTAGTTACTTATCAGAAAGAAGGCCGAAAAGTCACCGAACTGCCAGACTCGATTACTGGGTTACTGACACCAGTCTATGACTGTCTTTGAAACAATGCAAGAGGAAGAAATCAAGATACTATCACCTTTGTTCCTTATCACTGACTCCTGCCTGCAAGCCCTCATCTTATATAAGCCCCTAGACTCCTCATGGGGGGTTGGGGTGGGGTACAATTCTTGAGACAGTAGCCTACTGTGTTCCTGTCTCTGCCGCTGAGAATTAAAGCCACCTTTCTATTTCCTTCAAACTCTGTCCCCGTATTTTTTTTTTTTTTAATTCAGCTTCGGTGGGTAGAGAAGGCCAAGATTTTGGCCAGCAGCGTGTGGAGGGCTGAAGCCTGGGATACAATCTCTCAGATTACTGAGGGATATTCCAAAGAGATAAGAGAGACACCAGGATATACAGGAGTTATTGGAAAACAAAACCAAACCAGGTATTTGAACATCAAAAGATGACTGCTAATTAAAGAAAAATCGTATGTCTCAAGTTAATGAATTTACTGCTTTTCGATGTATGGAAGATGCTAGAGTCTGCATCTTAATGAAATTACTCCTTTGCTATGCACCTTAACTCTCCAGGGCCAATATCCTCTTTTTCTCTATTCTAAAACCCCTCAGGGTGCACAGTCGAATGTGGCTGCAGTGACTGATGTACTGGTGGCCGCAACATCCTTTGTTTACTTATATGGCAGGCAACCTTCTTTGTCCATACTGTCCGGGTCCTGCCCCCAAGGCCACAGGTGCGAAACTTTGCACAAGGCCACAGAAGAGGAGCCCAGAACCAAGAACGCCTCCAAAGCTGGCTGAATCCCTCTGTAACCTGGCCAAAAGCCCCTTAATCATCACTAATAAGCTTCCTGATTCCCAATTAAGCAAAGATGCCCACTGTTACAGCACCAAAACAATCAACTAACGCAAACTATGCAGCAGGAATTTTCTTTGTCTTGAGGCTATAAAAATCGGGTATTATCCTACAGAAACTGTCCACTCTCCCTGGCCTGTCAGGAGTTGTTGGCCTGCTGCTCCCCAGGTGCTCACTTTATCTCTGCTCTTTGTTCTTAATAAACTCACTCCCTTCTGAAATACTCTGTGTCTGGAAATTCTTTTCCAACCCATGCTCAGACTGTCTCAACACATACCCTCATAGGGTTTACACTTACATGAAAGATGCGTGCAGTTTTGCAGTTACAATAAACCCTAAATGGAGGGGGATTAAAAACAAAGGGGGGATTAAAAACAGTGTCTTCTCATAGTCTACTACGAGTGAGAAAGAAAGTGAAAGTCAGTCAGTCAGTGTCAGACTCTTTGAGACCCCAGGACAGAATACTGGAATGGGTAGCTTTTCCTGCCTCCAGGGGATCTTCCCGACCCAGGAATCGAACTGGGGTCTCCTGCATTGCAGGTGGATTCTTTACCAACTGAGCTATCAGGGAAGCCCCAAGAAAGAAAGAAAGAAACATTAAAGAACTGATGGAGAGATTACTACTTCTGTTCTAAGAGAACCAAAGAATAGATAGGCTTGCAAGTGTGTTCTTACATAGGTGGCAAGAGGTTAAAAGAAGCCTCACATAATGGATGCCGTTTCTTGGTGAAGTGGGAAGCAATATTCTGACAATTCTGACAGGAATGTTCTGGAGTCAGAGGGTGAGAGACTGGGGAGAATGTTTATAATGGCCATGGTGGAGAACAAGAGCTGAGCAGAAAGTGAAAGTCGCTCATAGCCCAGTTGGTAAATAACCTGCCTGAAATGCAGGAGACTCTGGTTTGATCCCTGGGTTGGGAAGATCCCCTGGAGAACATGCTAGCAAAGTAATGTTCAAAATTCTCCAAGCCAGGCTTCAAAAGTATGTGAACCATGAACTTCGAGATGTTCAACCTGGATTTAGAAAAGGCAGAGGAACCAGTGATCAAATTGCCAACATCTGCTGGATCATTGAAAAGGCAAGAGAGTTCCTGAAAAACATCTACTGCTTTATTGACTATGCCAAAGCCTTTGACTGTGTGAATCACAATAAACTGTGGAAAATTCTGAAAGAGGTGAAAATACCAGACCACCAGACTTGCCTCCTGAGAAATCTGTATGCAGGTCAAGAGGCAAGAGTTAGAACTGGACATGGAATGACTGGCTCCAAGTCAGAAAAGGAGTACATCAAGGCTGTATATTGTCACCCTGCTTATTTAACTTATATGCAGAGTACATCATGCAAACTACCAGGCTGGATGAAGCACAAGCTGGAATCAAGATTGCCAGGAGAAATATCAATAGCCTCAGAGATGCAGATGACACCACCCTTATGGCAGAAGGCAAAGAACTAAAGAGCCTCTTGATGAAGGTGAAAGAAGAGAGTGAAATACTTGGCTTAAAAATCAACATTCAGAAAACTAAGATCATGGCATCTGGTCCCATCACTTCATGGCAAATAGATGGGGAAACAGTGACAGACTATTTTGGGGTGCTCCAAAATCACTGCAGATGGTGACTGCAGCCATGAAATTAAAAGATGCTTGCTCCTTGGAAGAAAAGCTATGACCAACCTAGACAACATATTAAAAAGAAGAGAATTACTTTGCCAGCAAAGGTCC
Source organism: Aepyceros melampus (assembly GCA_006408695.1). Taxonomy (NCBI): domain Eukaryota; kingdom Metazoa; phylum Chordata; class Mammalia; order Artiodactyla; family Bovidae; genus Aepyceros; species Aepyceros melampus. The sequence continues at coordinate 110,939 of SJXQ01007693.1, read as the reverse complement.
ATCTAGTCAAAGCTATGATTTTTCCAGTGGTCATGTATGGATGTGAGAGTTGGGCTATAAAGAAAGCTGAGTGCCAAAGAATTGATGCTTTTGAACTGTGGTGTTGGAGAAGACTCTTGAGAGTCCCTTGGACTGCAAGCAGACCCAACCAGTCCATCCTAAAGGAAATTAGTCCTGAATATTCATTGGAAGGACTGATGCTGAAGCTGAAACTCCAATACTTTGGCCACCTGATGGAAAGAACAGACTCATTTGAAAAGACCCTGATGCTGGGAAAAATCGAAGGTGGGAGAAGGGGACGACAGAGGATAAGATGGTTGGGTGGCATCACTGAATTGACAGACATGAGTTTGAGCAAACTCCAGGAGTTGGTGATGGACAGGTCAGCCTGGTGTGCTGCAGTCCATGGAGTTACAGAGTTGGACATGATTGAGCAACTGAACTGACCCACTCCAGTATTCTGGCCTGGATAATTTCATGGACTGTGGAGACCAGAGAATAATCCAGAGGTTTACCCCACTGTTCTGAAAACCCCACTGTAGATGGAGACCCCAGAATTAGAGGCCCCACTCTGTTCCCTGAAGGACTTACTCACCAGCCTGGCTTAGGTAGAGAAAAGGCAGATGAGTTGGATCAACTGAAGTGTTCAGCTGTGTTAAGCTGTTAGTCAACAAAGAGTCAAAGAAAACCATAGTTTTCTTCACTTTGTGATGATTTCTAAAAGAAGTAGCCAAAAGCTAAATTTCAAGATGACTTCAGAAAGACACCTCTGGTAAAAGTCCCCCAGTGAGGGCCTCCTTCACATCGGAACAAATTCCTGTCACACTGGCCTGACGTCCTCACTATCATGGCTGTCTATCTCCAGGCCCTGAATCTCACGTTCTGTCAAACATTAAACAGGGGAGAGTTAAGACTGCATGCGAGCATGTGTGCATGCCTGTTTGCTTAGTGGCTCAGCCATGTCTGACTCTTTTGCAACCCCATGGACTATAGCTCACCAGCTCCTCTGTCCAAGGGATTTTTCCAGACAAGAATACCAGGTGGGCTGCCACGCCCTCTTCCAGGGGATCTTCCCAACCCAAGGATCAAACCCAAGTCTTCTGTGTCTCCTGCATTGGCAAGCGGATTCTTTACCACTGACCAGGGTGGGCAAAAAACACTTTATTAACAACTTTCATTGTTCTCTATGCACTTGTGTGTGTCTGGAAGGAGACAGTTGAAATTTGAACATTTCAATTGGTGCTGATTCCTAAATTTTTATACCTGGGAATAAAGGAACAAGAAATGTGTTTAATCATATTGCTTCAAAGCACTGTTCAATATCTCTGTCATCCATGTCTTTACCTAAGTAGAGTGGAACATATTGATGATTGTTATGAGAAATCTATCCACAGCAACATGGATGGACTGAGGAATTATCATACTAAGTGAAGTCAGAAAGAGAAAGACAAATACCATATGATATCTTTATATGTGGAATCTAAAATGCAACATAAACTTATCTGTGAAACAGACTTACAGATACAGAGAACAGAATTGTGGTTGCCAAGCGGGAAAGAGGATTGGGAGTTTAGGTTTAGCAGATACAAACTATTATATATAGAATGGATAAACAGCAAGGTCCAACTGTATAGCACAGGGAACTAGAGTCAGTATCGTGTGATAAACCATAATGAAAAAGAATATATATACATATGTACAACTGAATTAGTTTGCTGTGCGGCAGAAATTAACACAACATTGTAAATCTGCTATACTTCAATAAAATAAAATTTAAAAATCTATCCATAATCCCTTAATGTCGACTAAGATCAAACTATATAAGTTTCTCTTTGATCATGCCTTTGAAAACCAGAGCTGTATGACGTGTTGAATAAACATGTGTGATTAGTACTTGTGCTTAGCAAATGCTTTATTATGTGGAAACCACAACACAAATGCTCATCTTGTTCATATTCAGTGTTATTTTCACCCTGTACAAAAGTTGTTTTAAAATTAACCACTTTAAAGGTTCTCATCTGGCTGTGAATAAATATTTATAATGTGCTTTGCCTATGAAGAGGATTATTAGCATGCAAGCTTTGACAATGAATGATTTCCTGAAGATTTTTGACGAGCAAAATGACTAAACCTAATGAAGGCATTTTATGCTTGTAAATACCTTACTCCAGGCCTTCAAAATCATCAAGAAATGTCCTTCGTGAGACATGGTTTAGAAGAATCACAAAAATGAAGAGCTTGGGAGACTTTAATTGATCTCTTTGCACCTGTATTTTCCCTAAGAAAGTATAGAGCAGATTTGTGAAGTACATTTATTTTTTAACCAGATTATAGTTCCCATCAGTACAATAAGGCACTATAATAGACAACAGGGTCAGATTATATACCCTGAATCAAAAGGTCAGCATTTTTTTCCATCATAAGATAGACAATAAATGAGAAATAGATTTTTTTCCTCTATGATGGAAGAAAATATTCTGAGTCATTTCAAGTTCACAATTTGTGGATGAGATAGGAAATGGATCACCCAAAACATGCATAGAATTTTAAAAACCATATGGTTCAAAAATTACTGCCTTTGCTAGAAATAGCAGGAGCAGGAGGGTTCAAAAATGTACAAATAAATGAATCCTCCAAACCTTAGCCTGAAACACTCTTATTGTTGTTATGCAACTGTGTGGACAAGCAGAGCATATCAGAGTCAGAAATGCAATTTCACCTTCGCTGCATGAACAAATACTAAATCATACTAAAAATGCACTCAGAGAAAAGGACAGAAAAAAGACATAGATGTCTCATATAGAATTTACGTGTTTGGGAGGAAGGATCAGCCTGCATGGAAAAGTTCTTTTTCTTCCCTCGTGCCTACTTACTCCAGCCTGAGTCAATGCTCATCATGGTGCATGACACTGGCTTTGTTCTCAGTGACCTCTTTCTTTTTAAATATATATATATATGTATATGTATATATTTTATTTATTTATTTATTTATTTTTGACTGTGTCAAGTCTTAGTTGCGGCATGTGGACCTAGCTGCCCCTTCACAGTTGGAATCTTAGTTCCCCCACCACGGATCGATCCCTCATCCCCTGCATCAAAAGGTGGATTCTTCACCACTGGACCACCAGTGAAGTCCCTCAGGTACTTCTCTTCATTTATACCCCAGAATACCCCATATACCAACAAGCCAGGGAAAGACATCAAGTCCAAATCATAGAATCTGATACAAGCACTGGCCCCCAGGTGTGACCCTAATACAAAGTTCCTGTACTCCTAGTAGTCCCCTGTCCCCTGGCTTCACTGCCCACAGTGGGCTACAAAGGGGGTACCAAGTAGGAAAGGCTCCTCCTTGCTCTACAGATGTTGCCTTCAAAAACTTTTATTTTCAATCATCTGACTTTCTGACCCTTACTCTCTTTCTTCACATCTCATTTCTTCTAAAACACTCACCACAGTAATTCTCTAATCTGATTTAAAGCAAAGACCCTATTACTTTTTTACTGTCCACCATTACTCACCTAGCTTAAAATCCATGACCTATCCGCACATTCTCTCCCTTGCAAATACCTTCAAGTCCCAAGCACTGCTCTTCCTCGATTAGAATCACCTGGAAAAAGCCTACCGCCGGTTCACCCTACTCTTCTGCAAGTGCTTCCAAGAGCTGAATGTGGCTAGACCTCGTGACATGAATAACTGTTTTTACTTTGAAATAAGGATCGAAAAGCCCAACCGAGAGGCCTTAAGTCTTACCATATTTTCCTAATTAGTTCTTTTCCTTGCTCTCTGAGAAAACACATTGTCCTCTCTCACTAACTGCCAATTTCTAGTCTAAATTCTAGCCTAACCCCCAGCCTAACTCCCAAGTTCTCATCTAGCTTCTTGACATTCCAATGATGGCTTAAACTTCTTTTTCTCAGAGGAAACTTCCTTCATCACCTCATGTAAAAGAGCCTCTCTCCAATCACACTATAGTCCCTTACTTTGCTTAATTCATCTCTGTAACAGTTAATACAAACTACCTGACGTCATACACATACATATACATATATAGTATTTGCTTATTGGCGGCTTCTTCCACTAGATCATAAGCTCCAGAGAGACAGGGACTTCCTCCCATTTACCCACATCCAATACAGGATTTCTCAACTTGAGCACTATTGGTATTTTGTGCAAAATAATTTTTTTGGGGGTGAGGAACTGTCCTGTGCATTGTGGAATGTTTAGGAGCATCAGTGACCACTACTAATTACATGCAGTACCATCCAACCTAGTCATAACAATCAAGAATATCTTCAGATGTTTTCAAGTATCCCTCGAGTCCAAAAGGGGGCAAAAATCACCCCTGATTGAGAACTACTGCTTTAACCTGATGCCTGGCACATAGTGGGTGCTAAGCAAACATTTTATGAATGAATGAATCACCATACCATGAATCACAAAAAAAACCCAAGAATATAATTTATTGTCCTAACTTCCAGGAGAACTCTATTTAAGCCTTACCAGCAAAAGTGATGGGGCCAGATGCCATGATCTTCGTTTTCTGAATGTTGAGCTTTAAGCCAACTTTTTCACTCTCCTTTCACTTTCAACAAGAGGCTTTTTAGCTCCTCCTCACTTTCTGCCATAAGGGTGGTGTCATCTGCATATCTGAGGTTATTGATATTTCTCCCAGCAATCTTGATTCCAGCTTGTGCTTCTTCCAGTCCAGCGTTTCTCATGATGTACTCTGCATAGAAGTTAAATAAGCAGGGTGACAATATACAGCCTTGACGTACTCCTTTTCCTATTTGGAACCAGTCTGTTGTTCCATGTCCAGTTCTAACTGTTGCTTCCTGACCTGCATACAGGGTTAGGCAGGTCAGGTGGTCTGGTATTCCCATCTCTTTCAGAATTTTCCACAGTTTATTGTGATCCACCCAATCAAAGGCTTTGACATAGTCAATAAAGAAAAGTAGATATTTTTCTGCAACTCTCTTGCTTTTTCCATGATCCAACGGATGTTGGCAATTTGGTCTCTGGTTCCTCTGCCTTTTCTAAAACCAGCTTGAACATCAGGGAGTTCACGGTTCACGTATTGCTCAAGTCTGGGTTGGAGAATTTTGAGCATTACTTTACTAGCTTCCCTTATTTCCATACTATTTCTGTCCTTTATTGTGGTCATCTTTGCATGAAATGTTCCCTTGGTATCTCTAATTTTCTTGAAGTGATCTCTAGTCTTTCTCATTCTATTGTTTTTTTTATTCCCATCTCTTTCAGAATTTTCCACAGTTTATTGTGATCCACACAGTCAAAGGCTTTGGCATAGTCAATAAAGCAGAAATAGATGTTTTTCTGGAACTCTCTTGTTTTTTCCATGATCCAGCGGATGTTGGCAATTTGATCTCTGGTTCCTCTGCCTTTTCTAAAACCAGCTTGAACATCAGGGAGTTTACGGTTCACGTATTGTTGAAGTCTGGCTTGGAGAATTTTGAGCATTACTTTACTAGCATGTGAGATGAGTGCAATTGTGTGGTAGTTTGAGCATTCTTTGGCATTGCCTTTCTTTGGAATTGGAATGAAAACTGACCTTTTCCAGTCCTGTGGCCACTGCTGAGTTTTCCAGATTTGCTGGCAAATTGAATGCAGCACTTTCACAACATCATCTTTCAGGATTTGAAACAGCTCAACTGGAATTCCATCACCTCCACTAGCTTTGTTCGTAGTGATGCTTTCTAAGGCCCACTTGACTTCACATTCCAATATGTCTGGCTCTAGATTAGTCATCACCTCATCATGATTATCTGGGTCGTGAACATCTTTTTTGTACAGTTCTTCCGTGTATTCTTGCCACCTCTTCATAAATACATGTAATTTAAATTATATATAAGTATAAATATATCTATTATACTGGTATATTAGAGATACCAAGGGAACATTTCATGTAAAGATAACCACAATAGAGGACAGAAACAGTATGGAACTAACAGAAGCCAAAGATATTAAGAAGAGGTGGCAAGAATACACAGAAGAGCTATACAAAAAAGATTCTAATGACCTGGATAACCATGATGATGTGATCACTCATCTAAGCCAGACATCCTGGAATGTGAAGTCAAATGGGCCTTAGGAAGCATCACTACAAACAAAGCTAATAGAGGTGATGGAATTCCAGCTGAGCTATTGCAAATCCTAAAAGATGATGCTGTGAAAGTGCTGCACTCACTATGCCAACAAATTTGGAAAACTCAGCAGTGGCCACAGGACTGGAAGAGGTCAGTTTTCATTCCAATCCCAAAGAAGAAGAATGCCAAATAATGTTCAAACTACTGCACAATTGCACTCATTTCACATGCTAGCAAGGTCATGCCCAAAATCCTCCAAGCTGAGCTTCAACAGTACATGAACTGAGAACTTCCAGATGTTCAAGCTGGATTTAGAAAAGGTAGAGGAATCAGAGATCAAATTGCCAACATATGTTGGATCCTAGAAAAAGCAAGAGAATTCCAGAAAAATATCTACTTCTGCTTCATTGAATATGCTAAAGACTTTGTGTGGACCACAACCAACTGGAAAATTCTTAAAGTGATGGGAATAAGAGCCCATGTTACTTGCCTCCTGAGAAACCTGTATGCAGGTCAAGAAGCAACAGTTAGAACTAGAAATGGAACAAAGGGCTGGTTCAAAATTGGGAAAGGAGTGTATCAAAGCTGTATATTGTCACCCTGTTTATTAACTTATATGCAGAGTAGTACATCATGCAAAATACTGGGCTGTATGAATCACAAACTGGAATCCAGATTTCTGGGAGAAATATCAATAACCTCAGATATGCAGATGACACCACCCTTATGGCAGAAAGTGCAGAGGAACTAAAGAACCTCTTGATGAAGGTGAAAGAGGAGAGTGAAAAAGCTGGCTTAAAATCCAGCATTCAAAAAATGAAGATCATGGCATATGGTCCCATCACTTTATGGCAAATAGATGGGGAAATAATGGAAACAGTGACAAACTTTATTGGTGACTGCAGCCATGAAATGAAAAGATGCTTGGTCTTTGGAAGAAAATCTATGACAAACCTAGACAGCAGATTGAAAAGCAGAGGCATTACTTTGCTGACAAAGGCCCATATAGTCAAAGTTATGGTTTTTCCAGTGGTCATGTATGGATGTAAGAGTTGGACCATAAAGGAGAATGAGCAACCAGTAATTGATGCTTTTGAACTGTGGTGTTGGAGAAGACTCTTGAGAGTCCCTTGGACAGCAGGGAGATCAAACCAGTCACTCCTCAAGGAAATCAACCCTGAATATTCATTGGAAGCACTGCTTCTGAAACTGAAGCTTCAATACTTTGGCCACCTGATGCGAAGAGCTGGCTCATTGGAAAAGACCCTGATGCTGAGAAAGATAGAAGGCAGCAGGAGAAGGGGATGACAGAGGAGGTGGTTGGATGACATCACTGACTCATTGAACAGAAGTTTGAGTAAGCTCTGGGATATAGAGAAGGACAGGGAAGCCTGTCCTACTGCAGTTCATGGGGTTGCAAAGAATTGGACATGACTGAACAAATATATAAGCATTTACATTTTTTCACAGTAAAGTCTATGGATTAGCTATTAGTGTTGAGTGTAAGGGCAGTCCACAGAGAGCAGTGTGGGTGGGGCTCGGCCAGTGTGGGATTGAAGGTAAGTGCACGTCTTCCCTCTGGTGGAGAATCCATAGGCAGAGTACAGGTGCCTGAGCTGGAAGGTGCCCCCCCCAGCAACACAAGCTGGACAGTTCATGGGGCTTCCTGCTCCCACACTGTGGCGCCTTGAGTGACAAGGAGTGACCCAGAGGCCTGGCTTGGCTTTTACGTTCTGGTTTAGCTCCCTGTAGATTTCTGTAGCCACCACCCAGGTCCTGACTCCTGGGCTTCCCTTCCTCTCCTCCAAGCCCCCGGGATAGAGCCTCTGGTCTCTCCTCCCAGATCTCTTCCGGGGCCACATCATTGCATGCACTCCAGGGCATCCTCTCTTGGTGTCCCTGAGGGCAGCAGAGAGTGGAGCTCCAGTCTCCTCCTTTCTCTGTCTTCCCAGTTCTCCGTGGGTATAGAAAGTATCCCCTGCTTATCTCAGGTCTTCAGTTTCTAGAGTAAAATACATAAAAAATTCTTCCTTCTTTTGACAATCCTGTCTGAAAGCAACTTGGAGACCTCGTGCACTGATGTAGGGAAAAGAAAAAAATTTAATTTATTAATAATTTATGAAGCCTCTACCTGTACTGAAGGAAAGGTACAAATCCAGGAAAGGAGGGAAGAAGAAGGACCAATAATTAGCCATCCCACATATTGATTTGCTGTCATTTTCATATAAAACACTGCGAGGAGAAGCAGAAGGCATTCACCCTGCAAAGGCAGGTTTCCCAGTGCTATGTGGTCAGAGGAAGTCTAATCCCTCAGGGGATCTGAGAGCAAGGAAAGTGTTCACTGTGTACGAGGTTCTGAGAAAAGAATGCAAGCTTCCTAATTGTCACCTCTTCCAGGAGGCCTTGCTAGCTCCAACCTGGAGAAGTACATCCATCCATCTATCCATCCCTCCATTCATTCAACAGGAATTTCTGGTAGAACTTGCTTTCCTCCTATTCCAGGCCCACCTAAAGCTATAATGGGCTTCCCATATGGCTCTAGTGGAAAAGAATCTGCCTGCCAATGCAGGAGGTGCAATAGAGGTGGGTTTGATCTCAGGGTCGGGAGATTCCTTTAGCACCCCCACTCCATTATTCTTGCCTGGGGAGGAGCTGGTGGGCTACAGTCCATGGGGCTTCAGAGAGTCAGATATGACTGAGTGACTGATCACACAGCTATACAGTGGCTGATACATTTCTCACTATTGTCTGATGAATTAGCCTGTCTCCCTTTCCTGTAACAGTGTGGATTACTGTGAATGTGGTTTTCTATCAGAAACTGAGCTTGGCAAAATGAAAACAGTGTGGGTGGACCTTTGGCTCTGGTATTTCCTGGCTGTATGATCTTGAGCATGTTATCTTGAACCTTTATGAGTTCAGTTTTCTATTCCAAAATCACGGCAGTTGGTGATAGCAGCCATGAAATGAAAAGATGCTTACCCCTTGGAAGGAAAGTTATGACCAACCTAGACAGCATATTCAAAAGCAGAGACATTACTTTGCTGACTAAGGTCTGTCTAGTCAAGGCTATGGTTTTTCCAATGGTCATGTATGGATGTGAGAGTTGGACTGTGAAGAAAGCTGAGCTGAAGAATTGATGCTTTTGAACTGTGGTGTTGGAGAAGACTCTTGAGAGTCCCTTGGACTGCAAGGAGATCCAACCAGTCTAAAGGAGATCAGTCCTGGGTGTTCTTTGGAAGGAATGATGCTAAAGCTGAAACTCCAGTACTTTGGCCACCTCATGCGAAGAGCTGACTCATTGGAAAAGACTCTGATGCTGGGAGGGACTGGGGGCAGGAGGAGAAGGGGATGACAGAGGATGAGATGGCTGGATGGCATCACTGACTTGATGGACGTGAGTTTGAGTGAACTCTGGGAGTAGGGAGGCCTGGCGTGCTGCGATTCATGGGGTTGCAAAGAGTTGGACACGACTGAGCAACGGAACTGAACTGAAATAAAGGTGACAATACCTATACTAGTTAGCTTGGGCTGCCAAATGGAATACCTTAGACTGGGTGATTTAAACAACAGACATTTATTTTCTCACAGTTCTCCAGGCTGGAAATCTCAGATCAAAGTCCAGCAAGGTTGGTTCCTGGTGAGAGCTCTCTTCCTGGCTTGTAGATGGCTCACTTTCTCTGCTGTGTCTTTATGTGGTGGAGAGAGATAGATAGACAGACAGACAGGCAGACACTCACGGAGAGGGCTTCGTGTTCTTTTAAGGCTGCAGTCCTATCAGATTAGGACTCTATAATCTGATTTAACCTTAACTATTCAGTACTTCCTAATGATCCTGTCTCCAGAGATAGACACAGCGGGGGTTAGAACTCCAACATAAGCCTTTAGGCTGAGCAGCACAATTCAGTCCATAACAAACTGCATGCAGTCACTGCCCACGAGTTTCTTCCTCTGTGGAGGAGGTGGGTCCAAAGGAAGTCTTCAAATGCCAGTTCCAGGCCTCCCCAGTGAGGAGCAAGATCTGAGTTGAATGATGCTTGTGGTCCATTTCTTCCAGGGAGCCCCATCGTCCTTTCCTGCCAGCTGCTGCCTCAATCCATGGATCCGTCCAGTAGCTTTAAACCACAGCAGGCAGAGGGCCCTGGTCCTCCTCTGCTTCTTGTCAGGAAGCTCCAAGACTCCAGGGAACATGAGCAGATGAGATACTCCCAAGGGAAAGGCGCGCAGTGACTGCTGCTGCTTCTATCTGCAGGTCTCCTTGCCCAGACAGAGGCATCTGGGTAGGGAATTTTTCCAGAATGAACGGGCACTTGCTTTCATCTAAATAACTTAGGGAAGCCCCCAGCTCCCTCTTCTCAGAAAAGCAGTCTGCTCCAAAGTGGTATTTCTGACTCTAGAATTAGGGAGAACTGGGAACCTGAGAAACTCTGTTTTCTTCCCAGTGTGCATATGTGATAAAATTTGGCTTTACTGGGCACGTCAATATATTTTAAAATGAAGTAAAATCAACTTTATTTTTTCTAATTGGGTTTATTATACTTCTAGTAGGAGGGTTCTTTGCTGGAAGCCAATATGAAAACTGAGCAATGAAAGACAAGCTTCCTCCTCTTGAAAAGGCTTCCTGTTTAGCCTGAAAGACAAAGCAGACATATGTGAAAAGATTAGTGCAGTGTGAGATTTTAAAAATAAAGAAAAATGATTATTTGGCTGCTCTGGGTTCTAGTTGTGGCACTTGGGATCTTCGATCTTTGTTGCAGCATGCGAGATGCTTAGTGTGGCATGCGGGTTCTAGTTCCATCCCTGATCAGGGATACAGGAGACAAATGGGCCAATAGAATGGGGTAGGGGTTATTGTCCTGGCTCTGGACAAAGCCTTGGAGAACACAGATCTGCTGCGTGGCAGGTGGGTCAATGTTGTTGTGTTTTTAGATGTGAAATTTTTTTTTTTTTACATTCCACTTTTTACCTTTGTATTGATAGAGCAGATGGAAATCTTGCTTCTCAATTACCCAGTGTCCCCGTTTGATCTGAATACATCTGGAAGGGGATTATTTACATACATTTTTTTTTTAATGTGAGTGAAAACCGGCACGGAATTTGGGGAGGCATTTTATCTGGCCCCCCCCACCCCGTCTGTCCCATCAATATAGTTTCCCAAGAAAAACAAAGAAATAAACTCTTACAACATTAAGTCACAGCAGGAACTACTTCTGTTGCATCCTTTTCATCTCAAAATAAACTTAATTTATAAGGACTGTGAGGGCTACAGTGATATTCTGCAATGCAAATAAAACACAGCATGAACACATACACAGGAAGAAAGTTTTTGCGCTGTAAATATACTCAGGAAGTTCAGAGAGGCATAAAAAAGTTGGGGCAGGCACGAGAAATGATTACTTTGGAAATGAATTGCAATTTTCCATTTTTAAGGGAACATATGTCGCTACAGTTTTCTCTTCCAGGATTGACTAGAGGGTGGCCTTTGGCCAGTTTTTTTTTTTTTAACTGTGATTGATTGGCTGGCTGTGTTGCATTCGAAATGCCCATGACAATGATGCTCTTTGGATATTTTCATTCCTGCATCTCTTCTTGCAGCCTGAGCTGTTTAGAATAATGTTACCACCAACTATAATTCAACCATTTACCATTTATTTCTCTGGCAATTAAAGCATGTGTTCACCAAGCCAGGACTGACTTATCAACTGAAGTATGTCTCTCTCCCTCCACTTTTCTGAAATTGAGCTATAAAGCTAGAAGCAAGGCATGTGCATGCTTAGTTGCTAAGTCTTCCCCAACTCTTTGAGACTCCATGGCCTGTAGCTGGCCAGGCTCTACTGTTCGTGGGATTTTCCGGGTAAGAATACTGGAGTGCGTTGTCATTTCCTACTCCAGGGGATCTTCCAGAGCCAAGGATTGAACTTGCATCTCCTTCACCTACTGCATTGACAGGTGAATTTTTTTTGCCATTGCATGACCTGGGAGGAAGCAAGAGCTGAATGCTAAAATTTCCTGAATGTGCTGTTAAGTCAGAGGAAGATATTTGGACAAAACAGAGACTGAGGACCAGCTCTCAGCAAACTTATGAGGGTAGAAAATTTGTCTCTGGGTACTACTGGTCTTCTTTCTCAGCTGTTGGCCTTTTTATAACTCTATAAGGACTCCTTCTCCAGCATTCTTGTTCCTCTAGCAGGAGAGAGGACATCTGATGGTTGTGTTAAAGCTAAGGTGTTAGAGACACAATGAACTATCAATCTTGATAATTTTTGAATTTATGAAATAATGCTTGCAAAAGGAATGCACTACTTAACTGAAAGGCAAGTTCACGATGGGATTTCAGACACAGTAGATCTTTGGGAAAGTATGTGGAGACATGAGAATTTCTTGACGCTGAGAAAAAGATAGTAGGTATTTACTTAGTTTCCTATTTATCTCCCTAGCCCCTAGATCTGTCAAAAGGTTGATTATCTTTTTCTCTATCTATTCATCCATCCAGCTTTGATGCTGACAGTTTATTATTTATAATAACTAAGATGCTATGCTCAGATAGTTAAGAGCTTGGGGTCTCTCTTCAGACCAGATCAGAGTTCTCCATACAGTACCTGTGGAGTTCAAAACTCTCGTCCCTGAGTGTAAGAGCCTGGTCATCAGTAAAGTACGGATGGAGAAACAGTGCTGATTGCATCTCCTTTCTCTTTCCAGCTCTTCTCTTCCCTAGGTTCTCTTTGGAGACACAAGGATGCTTCTCTTTATTTTTTTTAATTTGAGACAAAATTAAAGTTACTCAGTGATACTATTAGATGATCAAAAGTTTTAAATACTTCAACATGAATCCGCCACGGGTGTACACGTGTTCCCAATCCTGAGCCCTTCTCCCACCTATGGCAAAACCAATACAATATTGTAAAGTAAAGTAAATAAATAAATAAAATAAAATCTTAAAAAAAAAGTTTAAAATAGAAGCTGGATCCCAAAAGTAAAGAGGAGAAGCTTATTGTTACACAGAATCAGCAAAAGAGAGACTCACAATTCAACTTAATTTCTTAAAATCATTTGAATTAATTTTAAGGACAGTAAGACATCTTAATGAAGCTCTAGCTTGTTGTCCCGCCCAGTGACTGTGGAGTGGTCTCTTAAGTGATATGATTAAGGGGGTTGGTCTCTGGAAGTAAGAGCCATCTTTCTCCAGAGATCTTCTTTCTAAATCACTAGATGATATACCAAATGGTTTGGTTGACAAGAAGATTGCCCTTTACCAGCTTTCTATTCTGTCTTTTTGGGGACTCCCCTGTAAAGAGAATGAAAGGGCCACCTTCTTCACTCATAACAGCATGTGGAGTGTCTGAGAGTGCTCCATGGGCTTTATCTATGTTAACCCCTTTAGTCATTGTAACAACTCAGTGACGTAGGTACTGTCATTAACCTGGCTTTATGAAGGAACTGATGCACAGAGAGATTAAGTGACTTTCCCAGAGTCACACATTTTGTAAGCAGCAGAGCAAGCATTTGAGCCCAGGCAGTGGTATGGCCCTGAGCCAAGGATGCTAACCACTTCACCCCTCTACCTCTTATCTTACCCCTGACTTACCCTTTTCATCCATCTCTTAACCTCTGGTCCTGCATTGTAGCTCTGTCAGCTCTTGCCTCTTTCCCTATCACAACACCATGAACTTCCTGGGATTGGGAATGATGTCTCCTATTTGTGTGTGTGTTCTTTGTCATGTGTTGCTGACACAGAGCATAGTGGGCGAACAATACCTGGTTCTAATTTATTACCAGACAACTTTAGAACAGTTCCCTGGAGGAAGAGAATGCTGCTGTAGACCCCGGATCTCCTGCTTCAGTTGTCCTCAGAACCAGGGACTGGGTAGTGAGCCGGCCCTAGGCCTTTCCCACTAACCTCCACTGGGAAACCTGCTGGAATCTGAAGAGGGGCCCCTACTGGGCTGTGGACTGAACTGGGAGTCTTGGGTTTGTTAACTTTGTTCTGAATAATCTTAAAGTTGCCATAACGACTAAGGTGCCGAAGAAATTGTAACAGGACAGAACAGAATCTGACCCCAAGTTGGATCTGTTTCTTTTGCTTTAATCTTTACTCTCCTCTTCTTTGATTATTATGGTCACTGAAAGGATGCTGTCTATAGCTATAAGGGTGCATAATGGCCTGCCTGGGGGAACCCTTCCCTTTTGGTTGAATGTTAAACTAAAGTGCCTTTGTTCAGCTCACAGGGAAGCATTCTGACCCTGCCCATCTGTGAATGGCTGCAGAAAAGAAGAAATCAACACCCCCTATCCCCGAAGCTGGCCAAGCCATGAGATATCTTGCAAGTTTTACTTCCTCACCTCCTTCCTTCTCTGTTCTATAAAAGAAACTGGTATCCAGATCCTGATAAGTTGGTACTTTAGGGCACTAACCCACCCTATTCTCGGATGCCTGGCTTTCTGAATAAAATCGCTATTCCTTGCCTCAACATCTCATCTCCCAGTTATTGGCCTGTTGTGTGGCAAGGACACCAAACTTGGATTCAGTAACATAAATCAGAGAATATGAGGGTTGGAAGAGATCCCTGGAAAATCCCTCTAGGTAGATGACTGTGTGACCTGCAGGACACGTGTTTTTTTCTTCTGAAAATTGCTTAGTCACTCATGACTGATACCTCCTTAATTTTTAATTCCTTCTGTTGAAATATAAGCTCTCATATAAAATTCAATCTGATATAGAGGAGTCAAATTAAAAATAGCAGTAGTGCTCATGCTTCAAAAGGAACAAGAATAGATGTTCCCAGGCACTAGGAGGTGCTAATTTAACAGTTTTTTCCATTGATCTTGGCTCCAAAAAGTGAAATAAAGTTGCATAATTTTCTTGTAAGATAAAAAAAAAATCTTACAAAATTTTGATCAATGATAAATGCTCCGTGGGACTAAATGCACACTGGAACGTATCCCCAGGGTCCTTTAAAAGGGGCATTTAGTCATTAATGAGCATTGCATTTATGCATAAATGGTGCCACTTGAATGGATACCTCTTATTTCAGGCCTTTCCCTGAGGCATATCTTACCAAAGGCATTTGTTGGGTGTTGGGAGATCTATATAGTGGTAGCAGATCATCTGAAGGTACTCAAAGCATGTGCACAAACTTGAATGATCACCTCGCTCATTACAAGAACCCTCTAGAGGTCGGTCAACAGAATGATTGTTCCTATGTTTCAAGACAGATTAGTGTTGGACCTGGGACTTGGAGCCAGGGCTCCTACCATGAATTCTTCACACTATTCTGTATAAATGCAAGTTATTGACTTTCTAATGATCTAATCTAATGACCTAATAAGGAGAGCCTAATAGATGTTGTTCAGTCGCTTATTCATGTCTGACTCTTTGCGACCCCATGGACTGCAGCACGCCAGGCTTCCCTGTCCTTCACAATCTCCCAGAGTTTGCTCAAACTCATGTCCATTGAGTTGGTGATGCCATTCAACCATCTCCTCCTCTGTCCTCCCTTTTCCTCCTGCCCTCAATCTTTCCCAGCATCAGAGTCTTTCCAGTGGGTCAGCTCTTTGCATCAGGTGGCCAAAGTACTGGAGCTTCAACAGCATTCCTTCCAATGAATATTCAGGGTTGATTTCCTTTGGGATTGACTGGTTTGATCTCCTTGCTGTCCAAGAGACTCTCAAGAGTCTTCTCCAGCACCACAATTTGAAAGCATCAATTCTTTGATGCTCAGCCTTCTTTATGGTCCAACTCTCACATCTGTACATGGCTACTGGAAAAACCATAGCTTTGACTATAGAGACCTTTTATGGCAAAGTGATGTTTTGCTTTTTAATACACTATCTAGGTATATTATAGTGAAAGCTGAGCACTGAAGAATTGATGCTTTTGAACTGTGGTGTTGGAGAAGACTCTTGAGAGTCCCTTGGACTGTAAGGAGATCCAACCAGTCCATCCTAAAGGAGATCAGTCCTGGGTGTTCATTGGAAGGACTGATGTTGAAGCTGAAACTCCAATACTTTGGCCACCTGATGTGAAGAGCTGACTCATTTGAAAAGACCCTGATGCTGGGAAAGATTGAGGGCTGGAGGAGAAGGGGACGACAGGGGATGAGATGGTTGGATGGTATCACCGACTCAATGGACATGAGTTTGGGCAAACTCTGGGAGTTAGTGATGGACAGGGAGGTCTGGTGTGCTGTGGTTCATGGGGTTGCAAAGAGTCAGACACGATTGAGTGACTGAACTGGACTGAACCAACTATATTATAGCTTTTTTTCCAAAGAGCTAGCATCTTTTAATTTCATGGCTGCAGTCACTGTCCATGATAATTTTCGAAGCCCAAGAAAATAAAGTTTGCACTTTATTTTCCACTTTTTCCCCGTCTATTTGCCATGAAGTTATGGGACTAGGGAGAAGGCAATGGCACCCCACTCCAGTACTCTTGCCTGGAAAATCCCATGGATGGAGAAACCTGGTAGGCTGCAGTCCATGGGGTTGTTAAGAGTCAGACACGACTGAGTGACTTCACTTTGACTTTTCACTTTCATGCATTGGAGAAGGAAATGGCAACCCACTCCAGTATTCTTGCCTGGAGAATCCCAGGGACAGGGGAGCCTGGTGGGCTGCTATCTATGGAGTTGCACGGAGTCGGACATGACTGAAGCGACTTAGCAGCAGCAGTAGCAGATGGGACTAGATGCCATGATGTTAGTTTTTTGAATGTTGAGATTTAGGCTAGCTTTTTCACTCTCCTCTTTCACCCTCATCAAGAGGCTTTTCAGTTCCTCTTTGCTTTCTGCCATTATAGTAGCATCATCTGAATATCTGAGGTTTTTTATATTTCCCCAGCAGTCTTGATTCCAGCTTGTGATTCATCCAGGCTGATATTTTACATGATGTGCTCTTCATAGAAGTTAAACAAGCAGGGTGACAATATACAGCCTTGACATACTCCTTCCCCAATTTTGAGCCAGTCCATTGTTTCATGTCCAGTTCTTACGGTTGCTTCTTGACCTCAGCACTGAAGAATTGATGCTTCTCAGGAGGTAGATAAGGTAGTTTAGTATTCTCATCTCTTTAAGAATTTTCCAGTTTGTTTTGATCTGCATAATCAAATGCTTTAGCAAATTCAATGAAGTAGAAATAGATGTTTTTTTGGAATTCCTTTTTTTTTTTTTATATCCAATGGATGTTGGCAATTTGATCTCTGGTTCCTTTGCCTTTTTAAAATCCAGCTTGTACATCTGGAAGTTCTCAGTTCATGTACTGTTGAAACTTAGCTTGAAGGATTTTGAGCATGACCTTGCTAGCATGTGAAATGAAAGCAATCGTGTGTTAGTCTGAATGCTCTTTGGCATTGTCCTTCTTTGGGACTGGAATGAAAACTGACCTTTTCCAGTCCTGTGGCCACTACTGAGTTTTCCAAATTTGTTGGCATATTGAGTGCAACACTTTAACAGCATCATCTTTTAGGATTTGAAATAGCTCACCTGGAACTCTATCACCTCCACTAGCTTCATTGGCAGTAATGCTTCCTAAGGCCCACTTGACTTTAGACTTTAGGAGATATGCTGTAGATGAGTGACCACACCATTGTGGTTATCTTGGTCATTAAGATCTTTTGTGTAGTTCTTCTGTGTTTTCTTGCCAACTCTTAGTCTCTTCTCCTTCTGTTAGGTCCTTTCTGTTTCTGTCCTTTATTTGTGCACTGCCCATCTTTGCATGGAATGTTCCCTTAGTATCTCCAGTTTTCTTGAAGAACGAGCTGCTGCTGCTGCTGCTAAGTCACTTCAGTCGTGTCCGACTCTGTGTGACCCCATAGACATCAGCCCACCAGGCTCTCCCGTCCCTGGGATTCTCCAGGCAGAACACTGGAGTGGGTTGCCATTTCCTTCTCCAATGCGTGAAAGTGAAAAGTGAAAGTGAAGTCGCTCAGTCATGTCTGACCCTCAGCGATCCTGTGGACTGCAGCCTACCAGGCTCCTCCATCCATGGGATTTTCCAGGCAGGAGTACTGGAGTGGGGTGCCATTACTTTCTCCAGAAGAGAGAGCTAGTCTTTCTCATTCTATTGTTTTCCTTTATTTCTTTGGATTGTTCACTTAAAAAGCCTTTCTTATCACTCCTTGCTCTTCTTTGGAACTCTGCATTCAGTTGGGTATATCTTTCCCTTTCTTCTTTGCCTTTCACTTCTCCTGTTTTCTCAGCTATTTTTGACAAATAGATTTAAGGAATTAACCTCTAACAGTGCCTGAAGAACTGTGGACAGAGGTTCTTAACGTTATCCATGTTCTGTCCACGTTATTGCCCATGTACATGGTGACCAGAATCATCCCAAAGGAAAGGAGATGCAAGAAGGCAAAGTGGTTGTTTGAGGAGGCTTTATAAATAGCTAAGCGAAGTAGAGAAGGAGAGCCTAGAGACACTAGGAAATCATCTGGTTAACGTGTTTATTCAGTCCATTGAGAATCAAATTGCCTAGCAAATGGCTTCAGCACTGATTCTTAGTATTATGGAAATTCTACAGTGCTGGCTAAAATGATTGCATAGACAGAGTTCCCATTCTGTTGAGAGAGTGACAAATTTTAGGTCCTTACAAAATCGCCCTAAATGGCAAATGGACATTATTTCCTACTATCTTAAAAGGGCTGGGGTAGCTGTCTTCCTCTGGGCTGAGAAAGGTCTGAGGCTGCATTTGAATTCATCAGATAGGATTGGTGATGGCTGATGGGTGCGTGGGATGGGAAGTAGAGCCAGCACATAGATATGTATTATTCAAACCTGAGACAGTCAGTTTTTACTTAAAAGGAAAAAGAGATGCAGATGTCACAAATGATTGCAAAAGTACATAGTTTAGTCTCAAAGGTCTGTATCATTTATTATGAAAAATTCAGGGCAGGTGTTACTAGTCAAGGGCTTCATTCATCAAGGAATCTTAGTATAATCCTTGTGAAACTTCTGACTTCTTTGTATGTCTACTGCTTTCTCTTTCTCCACAGATTGATTTTTCTTCTTCTCTATTCCACAAGGTATAAAATGTCTCCCCTTCCAGTGTGGAGCAGGAAGTGACCACCCACTTTGGTATTCTTGCCTGGAGAATTCAATGGACAGAGTAGCCTGGCAGGCTACAGTCCATGGGGTGGCAAAGAGTTGGATGGTACTAAGTGACTAACACTTCCACTTTTCTTTCACCCTTCCAGCTACAGAGTCTGATGTGATTTCAGTCTAATTCTTAATTCCCAGTAGAGTAATATAATTGGCTCATTTTGAGGAAGATATCAGCCATGGTTAACAAGTGACATTACCACACAGACATGGCTGGCTATTGGGGTCCAGGAAGGGGAATGGGGATGAACTTCCAAGAACTGGGAAATCAGGCCATTGGAATAGATAGATAATTCTGAAAAGCTTCTACTATAATCTCCACTAGTGTGTGAGGACCTCAAGAGTACAAGTTATATTCTTTTCTCTTTTTTTTTTCATTTTCTCCGAACTCTCATTTTTCCAAGGTCTAAATATGTCTAGTCTTATAGGGGTGCATGATGCTCAGTTGCTTCAGTCATGTCTGACTTTGCCACCCCATGGACCGTAGCCCACCAGGCTCCTCTGTCCATGGCATTCTCCAGGCAAGAATACTGGAGTGGGTTGCCATACCCTCCTCCAGAGGATCTTCTTGACCCAGGGATCTAACCCAGGTCTCCTGCATTGCAGACAGATTCTTTACCTGCTGAGCCTACTCAGTACAATAAGGCAATTTTGTTAAGGACAATACATATAGAAGAGTAAAAAGTTGTTAGATGTTTCTGTTATCAGTAACAGCTTGTCTCATATTTATGGTGATGATTCCAAAGGCTGTGAACAAATTGACTACTGTGAAGTATCCACACTCATCAGGCAGGCTGTATGTTGGAAAGACCACCTGGGCAGAACTTAAGAGATGGTGAACTGGTCTGTCCTTATTAGCTCATCATCCACTTCCAACTTAAATAGGGGAGGAGAAATTGAGGCATTGCAAGAACAGAATTCTTTGGAGGGAGTTGGGAGAGTTATATGCATTTCTACCACCCCCATCAGGACTTTTCACTGATTTTAAGCCAAGTGAAGGGGCATTTCAAGAGAACTATTCAGAAAGACTGGCTGCATTGCTTAGAATTTAGGAGACTTTGAGGTTGCTATCTGAATCTGGCTTAAAGTGAAGGAAGGCAGGTGGCTGAAGCTGTGACTAGCCAACAGCCTGGGACAGCAGAATTAAGAGGTGGTAGGCAATGGCACCCCACTCCAGTACTCTTGTCTGGAAAATCCCATAGGCAGAGGAGCCTGGTGGGCTGCAGTCCATGGGGTCGCAAAGAGTTGGACACGACTGAGCGACTTCACTTTCACTTTTCACTTTTGTGTATTGGAGAAGGAAATGGCAGCCCATTCCACTGTTCTTGCCTGGAGAATCCCAGGGATGGGGAAGCCTGGTGGGCTGCCATCTATGGGGTCGCACAGAGTTGGACACGACTGGAGCGACTTAGC
The DNA here is from genome assembly GCA_006408695.1 of Aepyceros melampus. Taxonomy (NCBI): domain Eukaryota; kingdom Metazoa; phylum Chordata; class Mammalia; order Artiodactyla; family Bovidae; genus Aepyceros; species Aepyceros melampus. The sequence goes on along the minus strand of SJXQ01007693.1, from coordinate 90,337 downwards.
AGCAGCAGCAGCAGCAGCAGCAGCAGCAGCAGCAACGAATGACTGTGCTACTCAAACTAATGGGGAAAGGTGAGAAAAATAAAGTCAGTTTTTCTTTGCTTCTTGTTAAGTCTAGTCAATTCAGTAAAACATGATTGGCACTCAGAAGGGGAGATCTCTGTGGGCAAGGATGATCTAAGAATGTATCACAGAATAGGAAGCACTTGAGCTGTGTGTGTCTTAAAAGGATGGATGGATGCAGATAGATGTTTGACCTTGTTCTTCCCTATGAAACATTTATTACAAAAACTCATTTCCTGTGCTCATTGGTTCTTGGAACCTCTGAAGTTTCTGACACCACTCAAATTGAGTTGGAGCCAATGAACTGCACAAATCTTATGCTATTTACTGACCACTGGAACGAGAGCTTAGTCTGCAGAGACTTAGCAGTGACAATCACAATGTCACTTGAAATGCTCAGTCTGCATTTGGAAGTGTTTTGTTAAAAGGCAATGCTTGTGAAAACTCTGGGGACAGGGCAACACCCAAGGCTACATATCTCTGCTAAGTGACTCAGTATTGATGCCAGACATCCACATGATTTGAATTAAGATATCTCAGGTTGATCAGTATGATACACGTGTCACTTAAGGAGACTGATAGAGCACATTTCTTCCAAAGAGTTTTCACATCTGATCTCATAAGGTCTGTGTGAGAAAGGGAAAGATGAGGCTTGGTTTTCTCTTTTGATAAGGAAAAATGACTTGTTTGTATTGACACCACACTATGTCATAGCCCACAGTGTGAATCTCATTACACAGAAAGTTTTTTTTCTAGAAAGGGGTGTCAGAATTCTATCCCTACTGGGGTGAAGTTCTTCAGGGGTGAGAGTGAACCAGTTATCTGTTTTCATCACAACATGTTGTGGGCTACAACAATGGTCACAAATTATTCCCCTCCCTCTATCCATGTCCTAAGGTGCATGCTAAGTCGCTTCAATTGTGTCTAACTCTTTGTGACGATAGCCCGCCAGGCGCTCTGTCCATGGAATTCTCCAGGTAAGAATACTGGAGTGGGTTGCCATGTCCTCCAGGGGATCTTCCCTACCCAGTGATCCAACTTGCATCTCTTAGGTCTCCTGCATTGGCAGTCTAGCTTTTTACCACTAGCATCACCTGGGAAGTCATGTCCTAGAGCACTGCCATCCTACACTGACTCTGGCCTTGAGACTACCTATGACCAATAAAACTTAAGCAAGTATAACAGAAGCAGGTTTACAAAGCACTTGTATTGGGCTTTTTCCTTGCTGTGCTTGGAACCCTAAGGCCACCATGTGAATGAGTCCATGAGATGAATTGTGTCCATAGGATGAATTGTGCCTCTCCAACCTCATTTATATGTCAGAGTCCTCCAGCACCTCAGAATGTGACTGTATCTGGAGATAGAGCTATCAAAGAATAGTGAAGGTTAAATGAAATTAGTAGGGTGGGCTCTAATTCAGTATGAATAGTGTCCTTATAGGAAGAGGAGCTTAGGACACAGACTCACACAGAGGGAAGACCATGTGGAGAACCAGGGATAAGATGGCCATCTAGAAGCCAAGGAGTGAGGCCTTCAGAAGACACCAACCCTACTGACTGCTTGGGTTTGAACTTTTAGCTTCCAGAAATGTGAGGAGGTAAATTTCTGTTGTTTAAGCCCCCTAGTCTGTGGTATTTTGCTATGGCAGCCCTAAAACACTAATGCACAAGCTTAGAGGAGGGTGAAAGATTATATGGCACAGAACTGGTGCTCCATGTAAAAGTCGACCAACTTTCAGACGTGTGAGGGAGACCACCTTGGATCACCCAGCTTCCAGCTGACTGTAGGTGCAAGAGGAAGCCTAGCAGAGATAAACTACTGGGGTTGGCAAGTGAAGACCATGGGAATGGTTGCGCCTTCGACTGGGAGCACTGTTGCTGCAGGAAACTGAGTCTTGGTGTAGGTGCTCTCATCAGGAGAAAAGTCTACACGGCCTCCTCGTCTGGGAAACCCAGGGTAAATGCCAAGGATTGTTTTTAGATAATCCTCATCAAACCACACTTTGTCTATGGAAACCCAAACAAAATCAAGGAGGAAAGAGGGGCATTTTAGATTCTCATTGGGGTTTTCCATCATCAAAAAGCAAGTTCTTGTTTTCCTGGGTAACAGATGGGAGAACCAAAGATAATGTCATGGAACTGAGCCATCCCTCATATATAAAGGTGATTCATTTTTCCCATTAGTGCCATAGATCTGCCCTGAGCCTTTTACTTATTCTCACTGAATTTCCCTATTGTTCAGGAGAATACATTTTCTAAAATGGTTGGTTGGATTTAGCAATACTGTCAGTGGCTGCAGAATAGAGGGTAGTGAGCTGTCTTACATGGAGATTGTATTAGTTCACCTTGATCTTACTGTTGTTATCTTTCAACAAATTGAGCTAACCTGTCTCTGTGGGGTTTCTTGATGTCCACATGGATCATCAAGTCTGGAATTAATTTTTTAATTTGCCCTTTCACTTTTACACTCAGAGAGAGGAAAAAAAAACTCCTTTGGGCTATTTCTACTGAAAAAAAAATCAGCTTAACAACAAAAATGAATATTATCTTATAGGAGCTGTTTCTTCTCTCCTTCCCTCCCTTTTCTCTTTCTTCTATCCTTTCCTCCCTTCCCTTCCTTCTGTATGTTTTAAACCACCATAGGATCAATAGGTAATTCCAACACTTCAAGAGCAGTTCTTCATATTGGTTCCATTCTGATTATCTGCTGGAAACTACCAGCATTTCAGTTTCAGTGGGAGTCCTTGGAAACCTGCTTAAAGAAAATCTGTCTGAAGCCTTTGATTTGGAAAAATGGAAAAGGGGAAGCGAAGTGACTAGATTTTCAGAAGTTTTTGAGATCAAAGGATTTGGTTAATCCTTTATGCTATTTGCTGTAACTTTATAAATTCAGGGGTGCAAGGCTAGTCTCCAGAAGTCGTTACTCTGCCATTGTGTGGATAGTGTTCCCAGGGTTATAGTCTCAGAAACCCCACAGATTTCCTTAGTTTTGGTTAAATTCAGTGGTTTTCAGCTTGGATGGGACATTAGAATCATCTGGGGAGCTTTAAAATTTACAGAAGCCCATCCTTAAAGTAAGGAAATTGTATTTTCTAGAGGCCAGACCTAAGAATCAGCATTTTGAAGTTTCCAGATTATGAAAGGTCTTCAAGATTGAAAACTAAAACAGTTGAATCAGAGAAAATAGAAAATTCTATCACACCTAACCATTCTTTTAAAAACAAACGAAAAGCATGATGTTGGCAGAAATCAACACAATTCTGTAAAGCAATTATCCTTCAATTAAAAAAAAAAAAAGAATACTGGAGCTTCCCAGGTGGCTCATTGGTAAAGAATCCTCTGTGGTTTTGATCTCTGGGTCAGGAAGATCCCTTGGAGGAGGAAATGGCAGCCCACTCCAGTATTCTTGCCTGGAGAATTCCTGGACAGAGGAGCCTGGCAGGCTACAGTCCATGGGGTCACAAAAAGTCAAACACAACTGATCGACTGAGCACAGCACAACATTAAGATACTAGTCTAAACAGTACCTTTAAGTAAGATGTAAAAATTAAATTACATTGTTAAGTTTAAAGCAATATAAAGACCTATGCATAATTAGATGCCATTTTAACGGAATGGTCTACGATCTCCAACTCTTGCTTGATCTTTTCTTTTGTAATATTTTATGATTCTTCACTCTGCCTTCCTCAGGCTTGAGCAGGTATTGTTCACGTAGACTCTTTCTGCTTATAGTCAAGCGTAATCCCTCTCTGTGAATGTGTCCTGATATTTAAGATCTCCCAGTGAGCTTGTGTCTGCAGAGAGAGATTTTTCTGCCACATGGTCAGTTTAACCTCTTATCAGATAATGTTAATTAAAGCCTTGTTACTGGAGGTGTGGTTTGTGGATCAGCAGCAGCAGCAGCACACCTGGGAGCTTTGTTAAATATGCAGAAATCCAGACCCTGCTCTGCCTCCTGTTGAATCAAAATCTGCAGTTTAACCAGATTCTACACAATTCATCTGCACATTGAGTTTGAGAAGCACTGAACTTAAGAAATTCTTTTTTTTTTTCAATGTTTTTGCGTGTGCTTTTACCTCTGGCTTTTATCTGTCTTTCCAATGCAGGCATAATAAGAAAGATTTCTATTAAGAACTTACATGTATATGTATGATTCATATTTTCTCTTTGAATTAGAATGGAACTCATGTACACCCGTGGTGGATTCATGTCAATGTATGACAAAACCAATACAGTATTGTAAAGTAAAATAAAGTAAAAATTAACATAAATAAATAAAATAAAATGGATTTTCATATATGGGAAAAGAATCTGGAAAAGAATAGATATATGTAAATACATCACTGAATGACTTTACTGTATGAAAGTGAAAGTGCTAGTTGCTCAGTTGTGTCTGACTCTTTGTGACCCTGTGGACTGGAGCCCTCCAGGCTCCTCTGTCCATGGATTTCCCAGGCAAGAATGCTGGAGTGGGTTGCAGTTTCCTTTTCCAGGGGATCTTCCCAACCCAGGGATTGAACTTGGGTCTTCTTCACTACAGGCAGATTCTTTACCTTCTGAGCTACCAGGGAAGCCCAAGAAACTAATACAACATTATAAATCAATTATGCCTCAATATAAAATAGAATTTAAAAAATTGTATATCTTTCATCAGTCTTCTTGGCTGTATTTTAAAAAAGTTAGCTTTGTGAATAACTGTAGACAATGGATTTTCAGAGCTTGATGGTCACTTTTCTAAGTTAATTGCTTATTCTTTAGAAGTCACATCATTTCCAGGTGATCTACTAATTTAGTTTTACTAGTAAAACCAAAATTAATCTGTGACTTGATTGTTTTAATCAAGATTAGAGGATCTATGTTTTAGATCCATTCGAGAATCCATAGATCCATTAGAGGATATATGCTTTAAAGAAAAGTACCTTGGCTCCAGAGTCAAAGCTGTGTCCCTTCATAAAGCCAACATTGTCTTCCCAGCATCAGGTACAGTTGCAGCCATCTGTCCACCAGAATTTCCTCATTCAGTAAATGGGACGATGACCTGCAGTTCATTTTGTCTTGCTCAATTTCCTTTTTACCATTTTCAGCCAATGTGTTTGATTATGTGCTTTAGGCGTTTGGTTGATCTGTCAATGTTGGAAATCAAGAGGTCCAAGATGTCCAATAAAGCCTGATTCTATTCGTCTTTTTTTTTTTTTTTAAATTTTCATTATTCTAGGAGGTGGGTCATAAAAAGATTTTGCTGTGATTTATGTCAAAAGGAGTTCTGCCTATGTTTTACTCTAAGAGTTTTAGAGTGTCAGGCCTTAACGTTTAGATCTCTAATCCATTTTGATTTGATTTTTGGGTATGGTGCCAGGGAATGTTCTGATTTTATTCTTTTACATGGAGCTGTCCAGTTATGCCAGTACCACTTGTGTAATATAGAAAAATGGTACAAGTGAAACCTTTGCAAAGCAGAAATAGAGAACAGGCATAGAGAACAAATTTATGCACACAAAGGGGGAGAGGTGGGATGGGGTGAACTGGGAAATTGGTATTGACATGTATACACTTTGTTGTTCTTTAGTCATGAAGTTGTGCCTGACTCTGCAATCCTATGGACTGTAGCTCACCAGGCTCCTCTATCATGGGATTCCCCAGGCAAGAATACTGGAGTGGGTTGCCATTTCCTTCTTCAGGGTATCTTCTTGACCCAGGGATCTAATCTGTGTCTCTTGCACTGGCAGGCAGATTTTTTTTACCACTGAGCTACCAGGGAAGCCCATATGTTCACTGTAGTTGTTTAGTTGTGTCTGATTCTTTGTGATCCCATGGACTGCAGCATGCCAGGCTTCCCTGTCCTTCACCATCTCCCAGAGTTTGCTCAAACTCATGTCCATTGAGTCAGTGATGCCATCCAACCATCTCATCCTCTGTTGCCCCCTTCTCCTCTTGCCCTCAATCATTCCCAGCATCAGTTTCTTTTGCAATGAGTCAATTCTTCTCATCAGGTGTCCAAAATTTTGGTGTTGTGCCTGACTCTGCAATCCTATGGACTGTAGCTCACCAGGCTCCTCTATCATGGGATTCCCCAGGCAAGAATACTGGAGTGGGTTGCCATTTCCTTCTTCAGGGTATCTTCTTGACCCAGGGATCTAATCTGTGTCTCTTGCACTGGCAGGCAGATTTTTTTTACCACTGAGCTACCAGGGAAGCCCATATGTTCACTGTAGTTGTTTAGTTGTGTCTGATTCTTTGTGATCCCATGGACTGCAGCATGCCAGGCTTCCCTGTCCTTCACCATCTCCCAGAGTTTGCTCAAACTCATGTCCATTGAGTCAGTGATGCCATCCAACCATCTCATCCTCTGTTGCCCCCTTCTCCTCTTGCCCTCAATCATTCCCAGCATCAGTTTCTTTTGCAATGAGTCAATTCTTCTCATCAGGTGTCCAAAATTTTGGAGCTTCAGCTTTAGCATCAGTCCTTCCAGTGAACATCCAGGGTTGATTTCCTTTAGGGATTGACTGGTTTGATCTCCTTGCATTCCAAGGGACTCTCAAGAAGAATAAAATTGATAACTAATGAGAACCTACTGTATAGCACAGGGAACTCTATTCTGTGCTCTGCGGTGACCTAAATGGGAAGGAAATCCAAAAAAGAGGGGATATATGTGTACATATGGTTGATTGACTTTGCTATACAGCAGAAAATTGTAAAGCAACTGTACTTCAATAAATTTTTTTAAAAATCAATGTAGAAATCATTGATTTTTTTCATACTGACAGTTCAAGAGAAAGATGTTATAAAGCTTCTGACAATAAACGTTTCAGAAGGCCCCACTGACTACATAACCCTCCTGCTTTTCCTATTTGCACTGCTGCTTATCACAGGGATGGTTGTTTCAGTAATGAGAGGAGTGCTGGGACCATAAGGGGACAGTGCAATGTAATGCAAACCCCAAGGTTTTGTCTTTGCAAGTCTTTGCTCCTCTTTCTACACCCACTCCCCTCCAACTAATGGTTTTAAATACTATTCGTATGCTGATTCCTGAATTTCCATTTCAAACTTCCTGCAGAAGTCTAGTGTCTTGGATGTCCAACAGGCATTTTATTTGTCACAAGTTCCAAATCAAACTCAGTTATCTTGTCTGCAAACCCTCAACTCTGCCCTTCTAGTTGCTCAGTCCTAAACAGAGATGTTCTTGGCTTTTCTCTTCCCTCCCATGCACACCCAATTCATCAATGAGTTCTGAAGACTTTTCTTCAAAATATACCCCGAGTCCACCACTTCTCAGAAGCAGACCATCATTTCTCCCCTGGACTGAGTAATCCTCTCCCTGCTTCTAACCTTGTCTTCTTCCATTCTCTCTCCTTTTGAAATGTCAGATCAAGCCAACTCTGCTCCAAATACCACAAAGTCCCATCTTACTCAGTAAAAACCAAAGTTAAGGTCTCAGATAATTTCCTGAACTTATGTCCAACTACCTTCTTCCTGGCTCACTCTTTGTGGCAGACTGGATTTTCCAGAGACAGGCTCTGGAGACAGAGTTGGTGTTGTTGTTCAGTTGTTAAGTCGTATCTGACTTTTTGCCATCCCTTGAACTGCCGCATGCCGGGCTTCCCTGTCCTTCACTATCTCCCAGAGCTTGCTCAGACTCATGTCTGCTGAGTTAGTGAAGCTGTTTAACTGTCTCATCTGTTGGTCTGGGTATTTATTAGGGTTTAATACCCAAGGAAAGAAGTAAGCTAAAGTAGGATGGGGAAAAGAGAGAGAAGGAAGAGAGAGAGAGAAGTTTAACTGTGAAGCAGCTCAACAAAGCTGCGAGCAGCCCTTCAAGGAGCTGGGGAGAATTCATGGCCTGCTGGAGGTGCCTCTCCTGAGGCCAAATTAGCTGCACCTTTACGCCTTCTTCATTATCCGCTGGATGAGTGCTGTCGTGAGAAGGGTGTGACCTGGTGCAGGGTGGCTTTCTCAGCCTGTAGCTGAGGCACACCTTGAAGGAGCTACTAGTAAGAGGTTATCTTCTGACCCCATAGGCAGTGCATGTCCATGTCCACGGCAACCATTGCATACTTCCTCAGCCATGTTGACTTCCTTAAACAAATCCTGCCCACCTGCCTCAGGGCCTTTGCATTTATGGAAAGGCAATTTTACTAGATACTTTTCATATATTTTGCTCCCTCCTGTCCTTCAGACCTCTGCTTGAATGTCACTTTATGAATGAAGTCTTCCTTCCCCAGTTATTCTATTATAAATTAAAAACATTAACTCTTTACTTTTCCACATATAATATATCACTGTTTGATATGCTATATATTTAATCCCTGACTTATTGTCTGTTTCTCCAGATAAAAGGTAAACCCCCAAAAGGTCCTATTATGTCGCAGGTGCTCAAAAAATATTTTCTTATTGAATAAGTGACCAAGATTTTGTTTATGTGGGTCAGATCACAATGTATCTCATTGTGATTATAGAATATAAAAGCAACCTTAATCTCATGATATCAGTAAAATCTTCTGGAACCATATTTAATAAAGGAGGTGTCCAAAGTTGATTTTGAGACAAGAGGGAAGGGGGCCGGGCACAAACTTTAATACATCCAGAGCCACTGAGGATTGACAGGGACTGATTAAATTGATTAGACCCAAGACAGGAGATCTGACTTTCAGTGAACCTTGAGCTTCGTTTTACGTTCATCATAATACATGAGCTAAATGACACACCCACCGCACCATGACAGTTTTGAGTGTTGTTGTTGTTCAGTTGCTAAGTCATTTCTGACTCTTTGCAACTCAATGAAATATAGTCTGCCAGACTCCTCTGTGCATGGGATTTCCCAGGCAAGAATACTGGAGTGGGTTGCCATTTCCTTCTCCAAGGGATCTTCCCAACCCAGGGAAAAATCTCCAGCTCTGTGTCTTCTGCATTGGCAGGTGGATTCCTTAGCACTGAGCCACTAGGGAAGCCTGTTCCAAGACTGAGCATCAGTTCACTTCAGTTCAATCGCTCAGTCGTGTCTGACTCTTTGCGATCCCATGAATCGCAGCACGCCAGGCTTCCCTGTCCATCACCATCTCCCAGAGTTCACTCAGACTCATGTTCATCGAGTCCATGATGCCNTCAAACCAGTCAATCTTAACGGAAATCAACACTGAATATTCATTGGAAGGGCTGATGCTAAAGCTGAAGCTCCAGTATTTTGGTCATCTGATGCAAACAGTCGACTCATTGGAAAAGTCTCTGATGTTAGGAAAGATTGAGGGCAGAAGGAGAAGAGGACATCAGAGGATGAGATGGCTAGACGGCATCACCAATGCAATGGATAGGAACCTGGGCAAACACTAGGAGATAGTGAAGGACAGGGAGGCCTGGCATCCTGCAGTCCATGGGGTCACAAAGAGTTGGACATGACTGGGCATCTGAACATCAACCACTTATAGAACATGAACTGTGTGCTTCCCCCTTGATTCTCTCAAATGTCTCCTTTCTTTTCCTCATGTCAGAGCCCCATCTGTGTGGGGTGGCTCCTTTCTCCCCAGACTTTAATGAAATGTCCCAGTGCAAAGCATGACATCTCGTTTCTCTCGTCACTGAGACTGGACCATACAGTGCAAAAGTGTGGGTTAGAGGCTGGGGGGAATGGGAGGAGGGTGATGAAAGGGAAAATCTTTCTCCTCTATTTCACTTCTGCTTGCCAAATGTATGGATGGATTTTGCCCCCACTGACCAGTTCTCTAACACAATCTGGGTGTCCTACAACTCAATTCAGTTTTGACACCCTCTATTATTTTGACTCCCTCTGGAGTTATCAACAGATTTCACAAATTAAAGGTTCAGTCCCATCTGAAATAAATGAAAAGCATACTTTTTAAACTTGACCCAGCTTCCCTGGTGGCTCAGATGGCAGAGCACACCCCTTGCACTTTAATCTTTGCTTTAAACTCTGCTTTCAAGGGAAACTAGTCTGAGACCAAATAGAGCTCAAAGTTGAATATAACTTGTAGCAAAACTATGAGGAGCTATGGCAGTTCAGGATCTTCAAGTCTGCAGTGTTGGTAGAAACTGACTCTTTCTACAGTATGAGTTAGCTGTGTTTTGATTTGTTTCATTGTGCTTTGTGTAGGCTGTTTCCATCTTGCTTTAACCTGATATTCTGAAATTTTGTAACACTGTGTCTAGATGTGGAGATTCGCTTTCAATGTACTGGTTTATTCAGTGGAATCCCATCAGCATGATAACTTGTGTTATTTAACTCAGAGAAATTATCTTCTCTCTTTGATGATTTTCTCCCACCTGCTATCCCTGCACTCTTTCTGGAATTTTCATTAGTTGGATGATGTTCTACTCTTTTTAGTCACAGTTGTCACTATTCTCTTCCTTTATACCTGGTATTTCCAGGCCCCTAAACCCTCTGGCAGTCCTGAATATTCATTGGAAGGACTGATGCCGAAGCTGCAATACTTTGGCCACCTGATGTGAAGAACTGACTTATTGGAAAAGACCCTGATGCTGGGAAAGATTGAAGGTGGGAGGAGAAGGGGACGACAGAGGATGAGATGGTTGGATGGCATCACTGACTCGACGGACATGAGTTTGAGCAAGCTCCGGGAATTGGTGATGGACAGGGAAGCCTGGTGTGCTGAAGTCCATGGGGGTTGCAAAGAGTTGGACACGACTGAGTGACTGAATAGAATTGAACTCTGGCAGTCCTGAATATTCATTGGAAGGACTGATGCCGAAGCTGCAATACTTTGGCCACCTGATGTGAAGAACTGACTTATTGGAAAAGACCCTGATGCTGGGAAAGATTGAAGGTGGGAGGAGAAGGGGACGACAGAGGATGAGATGGTTGGATGGCATCACTGACTCGACGGACATGAGTTTGAGCAAGCTCCGGGAATTGGTGATGGACAGGGAAGCCTGGTGTGCTGAAGTCCATGGGGGTTGCAAAGAGTTGGACACGACTGAGTGACTGAATAGAATTGAAACCCTCTGGCATCCTTCAAGACAGGTAGGCATCTTCCTGAGCTTTAGCCTCCTCTTCACATAATTCTGGTTTTGGTTTTCTTTTTCTTCATCCCAGTTCATGAATTACTACTTCCTTGCCAATTACCCAGCTTCTAGGAATATACTAAAATCTTTTATCCCTTGATGGCCCTCTTTTATTCTTTTTGCTTGGATTATACTATTATTATTTTTAAATGTGCTTTATGTCTTGGGAGAACAGGGAAGAAAATTGCATAGGATCAGTTCATCTCGAACTGGAAGTGTCTAAATTTTTATTATGTAGTTAAAACTGTCTTTTCCATGTGACTTGTGGGTTTTGTGTTTTTTCCCTAAGTGCTAGGCATGCTTTGGGTTCATTGTCCCAGTTTAATCTTCACTTAGAGAAGAGCTTACCATTCTCTGCCATCTGAAAGCAACACCACCTGCAGCAGAACTTTATTCAGCAGGTCAAAACTTCCTCATTTCTGAAAATAACTAATTTTGTTTTTAAATACCAGTAAAAGAAAATGAAAAGTAAAAAAAAATTGTTAGTGCATCCTGTATTTTTTCATTTTCAGCAGAAGATTTAAGGCATTATTTTCAGAAGAAGAAAACTATTTTTCTTCTTTTAGTGTCTTACATATCATGTAACTTTGTTTTCCCCTCCCCACTTTGAAAGCAATCTAATTCTGTAGTTTTTTCTTTAATTATAAACAAAGTTTACTTTTTAAAGGAAAATCTACACAAGTTTTCCTTGTCTTTCTGCAAGAAATGTGGACATTCCTTTAGTGGACAGGGATACACTAACTATACAAAACCCACATTAGACATAACTTGGGCATATTAATAATGCAAAACTTAAGCCATCTAGGAACACCCTGAAATGAGTCATTTTCAATATCTGAGCTTTCCAGATAACTGAAAATTTACCCTTTAAACAGAGACAAAAATCTTAACCATTGTGCATGTGCTGACTAACATGATTTAACTCTTTTTTCTCTTTTTTTGAATGGAGTAGAGCTTCCTTGGTGCTCAGATAGTAAAGAATCTGCCTGTAATGCGGGAGACCTGGGTTTGATCCCTGGGCTAGGGAGATCCCCTGGCAAAGGGAATGGCAGCCCACTCCAGTATTCTTGCCTGCAGAATCCCATGGACAGAGGAGACTGGTGGGCTACAGTCCATGGGGTCGCAAAGAGTCAGACATGACTGAGCAACTAACACTTTCAGTAAAAACATCACTGCCATCACACAGGATATTGTGTCAAATTGTAGGTTCTAATTAATATTCTCCACCCTTTAGGTTCTGGCCAGTACAATGACCAGAGAAAAAGCTTGGTGTATATAGCATGTGTTGAATATGAGTGAATGAAGAAGAAATACAGTACAAAAAAAAAGGAATACAATGACGTCTTTATGTTTTGTTGAGGTATATGGACCTCTTTTCCCCTACACTAAATGACTCCAGATTGCTATGCTTCTGAGTTTTTGACTCTGCTGTAGCATGTCTTTCTTTGCCCTTTCTTTAGGTTCTCAAATGTCACTCGATAGCACTCTGTCCTGTTGTTTTTTTGTCATTAAGTCATGTTCGACTATTTGCAACCCCATGAACTGCAGCACGCCAGGCTTCTCTGTCCTTCACTTCTCCCGGAGTTTGCTCAAATTCTTGTCCACTCAGTGATGCTATCTAACCATCTCATCCTCTGCCGCCCTCTTCTTCTTCTAACTCGCCACTTCTCATCAACTATGGATTTGGGACCAAGATCACTAAGCTTGTTATGGCAAGTATGAAAATGCTCTGAGTGAATTTCAGATTGGCTTGGGCAGTTATATGTACTGTTTCTGGATTTTAGTTCTATTTTGGTGGCTCATACACTTCCTCCTGCCCTCATTCCCAGTTTTTAGTTCTGTTTCAGATAGACTGTCTGATAGCTTATTGCTGCATAGACAGGACAAGGTGCTATCTATTGGGTTAGAACTGTCTAAAATAAACTACTTGTATTTTCTACATGGCAACACCTTTGGGATCCATGATCCCAGGGATTTTCCAAGCAAGTATAACTCTACATCAGTCATGATAATTCAGAGGATATTGTGTTTTTACTCAAAGTAAAGCCAATGTGTTCTTTATGGTAATCCCCAGAAAAAATTTCTCATGCAGTGTCAACAAGTATATTATCACCTTCAACTCTCATCCTAGACCTGTCTAGTCTGCAGCTTTGTCATGTAACAAATTATTCTATAGAGGCTTAAAACAAGAACTTTTTACTATTTTCTGTGCATCTAGAGGTCATTTGGGTGATTGTTGATTTAAGCTGGGCTCACTTATACATTCACAGTCAGTAGTGGGTTGCCTAAGAAGTTCTGTTAGTCTTGGGCTCTTGCATGTCTGGTACTCGGCTGGCGCTACTAGCCTGGATCTGCTCTGTTCTCCACACTTGACCTTTGAGCAAGCTAGCCTGGGCATACTGCCATGGAAAAGGCAGAAGGGCAAAAGAGAACAGAGAAGCAGGCCAGGTTTCTTGAGGCCTATACTCTGGAACTCACACATCAATTTCACTGCATTGCACTGGTCAGTGCCAAGTCATAAGGATAGCCGAGGTTTAAGGGGTGAGTGAATAGACTCCTGCTCTTGCTGGAAGAAACCGTGAAGCCACATTGCAGAGGACATGGATACAGAAAGTAGTGGAAACTCAGGGCCAAATGGCAATCATTGGAAACATTTACTTTTGTTTTTTAAAGCAAGGAAAAAGAATCACTCTATTTTATTATAATATTCCCTATTTTGTTTCACTCCTTGTAATTAATGCTGGTATCATCTAGTGATGTTTTGAATTTTTCCCCCATTTCCATCTCCACATTCTTTGATATACAATATCTTAAAGAGGAAGACTTCTTAAAATGCATTTTTCTACCAAGCACATGGAAAGTGAAATTTGCTGAATGGGTTCTACAAAGTAAAAAGGTGCAAAATCTCATATTCTTAAAAGGAGGTTAGTATAATTACATTGTGAGTTGGATGTGGTCAAACCCGCTGTTGCCTTTGATCTGTCAAGTAACAGGCACAGTGGCCCTAGAAGAATGGAACAGCAAGTAATAAATGCACCAGGAAGCTGACAACAGAGATATTTGACTTTAATATTTTAGCCATGGATGGGTGCTGCTGAGCCCCCAGCTGAAAAACAGGATCATCAGAGAGGTCTGCTGAACTTCATTAGCTACATATGGAATAATTGCTATGTGAATTGTATGCTCTGGTGATTTTCAGCCAATACAGGCACATTAACTATTCCTGGGAGATGTTTAGAAGCATGATTCTTTTTTCTTATCAACAAATGCAAGGAGATATGAAATTTCCTCTGGAATCTCAGGAAAGATAAAGGTGGTTCATTCCTTCTGCCCTGAATTTCCCTCCATTGATGTGAAAGAGGGATGTTTCACTTCTTCTTTGTGAGTGGGAGGGCTAGTGATTTTTATTGTTACTTAATTGGGAATTGCATGACTGGAAAGAGGAAGCAGTGTTTAGCAAGCAAGTGATCTAATATAATGGTAAACTTGGTGATTACTTAATATTTTCATGTAATTCTAAAACTTAAGATTTTTGAACCTCATTTTTTTTTTTTTAGTATAAATCAGATTTTACTGTATTTGGAGTAGTCTTCTCTGAAAGATGAAGTTTCAGAATGTAATATTTCGGACTGTTTCCCAAAGTCAGACAGCTAATAGTTCTCAGAGTAAGATCAAGAAAATAAACTCAGAGAGGTCACTATTCATGTATTATAATCTTTCTTGGTACCTCCTTTTGTCCACAAAATAGTATATATCAGGACTGAGTTTCCTCTTCTACTTTATAAAGTATCCCAATTCCTTGAAGATTGCAAATCTGTTGGTATCAATTATTATTAACTGGAATATCCAATTCCTGAGGCTATTTTATTTCCCAACCATCACCACAGGATAATAAAGAATACAGTTTAAAAAAAAATCTCAGGCTACCTGGTTGATCTTTTGCCTAGTATTTAGAAAACTCTATGGGTCATATTTTTGCCAAGAGAACGCACTGGTCATAGCAAACAGCCTCTTCCAACAACACAAGAGATGACTCTACACATGGACATCACCAGATGGTCAATACTGAAATCAGATTGATTATATTCTTTGCAGCCAAAGATGGAGAAGTCAGCAAAAACAAGACCAGGAGCTGACTATGGCTCAGCTCATGAACTCCTTATTGCCAAATTCAGACTTTAATTGAAAAAAGTAGGGAAAACCACTAGACCATTCAGGTATGACCTAAATCGAATCTTTTATGATTATACCATAGAATTGACAAATAGATTCAAGGGATGAGATCTGATAAAGTGCCTGAAGAACTATGGATGGAGGTTCCTAACACTGTACAAGAGGCAGTGATCAAAACATTCCTCAATAAAAAGAAAGCAAAAAGGCAAAATGGTTGTCTGAGGAGGCCTTACAGATAGTGGAGAAAAGAAGAGAAGCGAAAGGCAAAGGAGAAAAGGAAAGATATACCAATTTGAATGCAGAGTTCCAAAGAATAGCAAGGAGAGATAAGGAAGCCTTCCTCAGTGACCAATGCAAAGAAATAGAGGAAAACAATAGAATGGGAAAGACTAGAGATCTCTTCAAGAAAATTAGAGATACCAAGGGAACATTTCATGCAAAGATGAGCACAATAAAGGACAAAAATAGTATGGACCTAACAGAAGCAGAAGACATTAGGAAGAGGTGGAAACATTATGCCAAGTGAAAGAAGTTAATCACCAATGACTACATATTGAATGATTCCATTTATAAGAAATGCCCAGAATAAGCAAATTCAATCCATAGAGACAGAAAGTAAATTGATGTTTGTCTAAGACTGGGGAGATTAGGGGGAAATGGGGAGTGACTGTTAATGGTACAGGGCTTCTTTAAAGGGTGATGAAATGTTTTGTAATTGATTATGGTGACAGTTCCACAACTCAGTGAATAGACTAAAAACCACTACAGTCTACACTTTAAACGGGTTAATTGTATGGTCTGTGAGTTACAACTCAATAGAGCTGTTATTAAGATAAACAGACCAAGATAAATGGTAACATACTGATCTTGTCCTTTAGAGTTTTGATATTTAGGATTCTTTTGCATGATTATTATTTAAAAAAAATATTGCACTGATACTAAAAAAAATATTAAAAAAAGAAGAGGTGGCAAGAATATACAGAAGAACTATACAAAAAAGAGCTTAATGACCTGGATAAACACAATGGTGTGATCGCTCATCTAGAGCCAGACATCCTGGAGTGTGAAGTCAAGTGGCCCTTAGGAAGAATCACTACGAACAAAGCTAGTGGAGGTGATGGAATTCCAGCTGAGCTATTTCAAATCCTGAAAGATGATGCTGTGAAAGTGCCACAATCAATATGCCAGCAAATTTGAAAAACTCAGCAGTGGCCACAGGCTGGAAAAGGTCAGTTTTCACTCCAATCCCAAAGACAGGCAATGCCAAAGGATGTTCAAACTACTTCACAATTGCACTCATTTCACGTGCCAGCAAGGTCATGCTCAAAATTCTCCAAGCTAGGCTTCAATAGTATGTGAACTGAGAACTTCCAGATGTACAAGCTGGATTTAGAAAAGGCCGAGGAACCAGATATCAAATTGCCAACATCTGTTGGATTATAGAAAAAGCAAGAGCATTCCAGAGAAACATCTACTTCTGCTTCATTGACTGTGCTAAACCCTTTGACTGTGTGGATCATAACAAACTGGAAAATTCTCAAATAGATGGGAATAACAGACTACCCGACCTGCCTCCTGAGAAACCTGTATGCAGGTCAAGAAGCAACAGTTAGAACCTGGCATGTAACAACGAACTGTTTCCAAACTGGGAAAGGAGAATGTCAAGGCTCTCATCCTGCTTATTTAACTTATATTCAGAGTATTTAATGCAAAATGCCAGGCTGGATGAAGCACAAGCTGGAATCAAGATTGCCGGGAGAAATATCAATAACCCCAGATATGCAGATGATACCACTCTTGTGGCAGAAAGCAAAGAGGAACTAGAGAGTCTCTTGATGAAAGTGAAAGAGGAAAGTGGAAAAGCTGGCTTAAAACTCAAAACTGGCTTCTTTCCTCATGCAATTTTATTTCATAACACACACACAACAATATTGACAATAACTGGCTTTTTTCTGACAGAAATCCTTCATGAATAAAATAAATATTAAAAACATGGATTTCATAAATATTATTGAATCACTTTGAAGCCTTTTCTCCAAGCAAAATAATTCCATTTCTTAGTAGGTCCATTCTAAAGTGAAAATTAGGTTATGGGGTAAATAGTGACGTAGGAGGCTTCCCTAGTATTGTTTGTTTGTTGTTTTAGTCGCTAAATCATGTTCCAATCTTTGCTACCCCGTGGATTGTAGCCCACCGGGCTCCTTTGTCCATGGGGTTTCCCAAGCCAGAATACTGGAGTAGTTGCCATTTCCTTCTCCTTGGGATCTTCCCGATCCAAGGATCAAACCCGCCTCTCTTGTGTCTCCTCGGTGGTAAAGAATCTGCTTACCCATCAGGAGATGTGGGTTTGGTCCCTGGTCCGGGGAGACCCCACACACTGCAGGGCCCCTAAGCCCGTTTGCCACAACTACTGAAGCCACAAGAGAAGCCACCACAATAAGAATCCCTCGATCTGGAAACAAAAGTAACCCCTGCTTGCTGCAACTAGAGAAAGTCCACACAATGCAAGGAAAACCCAACACAACCAAAAATCAATATGTAGTGGCATAGGAGAACCCAGCTTTCTAATCTCCCTACAAAGACTAATGACTGGACACTCTTCCTGAACAAAAACAGCTCTGGGAGACATCTGGTGTTCACTTAGGAACTGCTAGCAACACTGGAACAACAACAAAAACACCTGGGAATCATCACACACAGAAGAAAAAACAAATTCATTTTGCCCACATCATTCCCTGCCACCCCACTCCTTCCCAAGCAGGCATTGTTCAGGGCCAGGAAGGAACCTCCCAGTTAGAAAGAGTTGCCCTCACCAGGAACTCACCCCTTCTCTAAGAGCGGGGTGAATGACAGCTTCCTTGGGTTCTTGGGACACTGCAGGAAGGTTCTGCTTCAGTTTCACCCCCACCCCACTGGCCAAATTGAGAGGTCAATACAGCTGGCTACGAACCAGGAAGAAACGCAGAGGCCAGCTGCTAACTATTAGCAGACATGCAGTGGGAGAAGAGTGTGGTTCACGGAGACCTGCTCTGCAGAAAAACTGCAGGTTTCTCCACTGATGAAGGCAATGGCCAGCACACCTGCGTGGATGCCCTGCTGATGTCTCCAGCCTTTGCCCCACAGGTAGTCTATTCAGTGATGCTTAACACCCAAGTCTTGCTCCGCCCCCTACCCTAGCACTGCCACCCGCCCCCACCGGAAGCTGGTCACACCTGCAGGCACTGAGCTCTTGCTGGGCAAGTGTAAGATACCAGCCGCCCGAG
>SJXQ01007693.1:59417-71551 GCA_006408695.1 Aepyceros melampus | reverse complement strand
CAGTGACCCCACTGCCAGGCCTGCCCTGGAAGTGAGCCCCTGCAGCTGTGCACCTGCATACTGCTGGCCTAACGCCAGTCATTGGCCTCTGACTGCAGCCTGCAAGCTGGAGTGTGCATCCCCGCGTGAGTGCTCAGCCACGGGTGAGTGCACCAACAACCAGGGCCCCCACAGCAGCTTGTGAGCTGGGATCTGGCCATGTCTGTCACTGGCCAGCACCACCCTGCCCACCTGTACCTAGCACCTCCAGCTTTGCTCCACGCCCCCAGCCTGAACCCATCACCAGCCTACACCACAGTGTACACCCTGCAGGGGAGTGTCTGCAGCTGCAGGAGAACGTATCAACAGCCAGATCCCCAGCAGCTACTAGAGGGCACATAGTTAGCCTGGCCCTTGCTACCAGCCCTGGTTCCTATCACTACGAGTGTGTCTGCAAGGAGCCTCCGCCACTGCATGGGAACTGCAGCTGGCTGCCATGACCAAGTGTGTGTATGCCACCAGCTCTGGCCATCCCCACTGCCTACACTAGCTAGCAGAACTGGAGGTACTGTTTAGCAGCCACTACGGAATCCCTCTCCCCCATTCAGTACTCACCAAGGACCACACAGTCTTCTGTACTGTGGAGTCCAGCGGCCCAAGCTGAAGAGACATCGTGTTTCCCCAGACTGGGCACTGCAACACACCCCCACGCTTGGGACCCTGGACCAGGTGACCCAGAGTCACCATATGATCCAGTATGCCCCTCTTGCAGGTCAATGGCTTCCTTCCCTAAACTCAGTTCATGAAGTCTGGAAGAAGTGACTGCTTCTTCAAATACGCTGACACCTATTTGAGGCTACGAGAATGATGAAGAATCAGGAAACATGCTTCCACCAAAGGGATACAGTAAAATTTCAGTAACTGGCCTCAAAGAAATGGAGATCTAGGAATTGTCTGATAAAGAGTTCAAAATAATTACAGGTGCTCAGAGTGCTACAAGAGAACACAGATAAACAACTTAATGATATCAGCAAAAAATACAAGAACAACATGAGAAGTTCAACAAAAAGAAAAAAATGAAAAAAAAAAGAAACAGAATTTCGGGGGCTGAAGAATACAATAATTGAAGAAGTCAGTATAGAACAGCAGAATTTAGCAAACAGAGAATCTTTGAGCAAGAAGAGAGACCAAGTGAAATTATCCAATCAAGGAATAAGAAAAAAAAAGAATGGAAAAGGATGAAGAAGCCTGAGGGATTATGGGACACGATAAAAAATAATGTATACACCACTAGAGTTTTAGAAGAGAGTCGGAAAGGAGTAGAAAGCTTATTTAAAGAATAATGATTGAGAACTTCCAAAACATGGGAAGAGATTTAGATATCCAAGTTCATGAAACTAATGTCACCTAAAAATTTCAATCCAAAACAATCTTCTCCAAGACATGTAATAACAAAACTGTCCAAAACCAAAGACAAAGAATTTTAAAACCAGCAAAAGAAAAAAAATCTCTCATGCAAGGGAACTTCCATAAGGCTATCAGTGGACTTCTCAGCAGAGACCTTGCAGGCCAGGAGAGAATGGGATGCTAAAGGATGCTGAAAATTCAAGATGCTGAAAGAAACTACCAGCCAAGAAAACTTTAGCCAGCAAAGTTGTATTTCAGAATTGAAAGCAAGGGCTTCCCTGGTGGTCCATTGGTTAAGAATCTGCTAATGTAGGAGACACGGGTTGATCCCTGGTCCAGGAAGATCCCACATGCTGCAGAGCAACTAAGCCATGTGCCACAACTATTGAGCTTGCACTCTACAGCCTGGAGGTCTAGAGCCTATAATCTGCAACAAAAGAAGCCACCACAATGAGAAGAAGTCCGCACACTGGAGCGAAGAGTAGCCTCTGCTCATTGTAACCAGACAAAGTCCATGCCCAGCAACGAAGACCCAGCACAGCCATAAAATAAATAAATAAATAAATCTTTAAAAAAACAATTGAAGGCAAAATAAAAACTTTCCCTAGCAAACAAAAACTGGGAATTTCTCACCAGTAAATCTGCCCTAAGAGAAATGCTGAAAAGAGCTCTTCAAGCTTGAAACAAATGTATGCTAATTAGATGTGAAAATAAGACAACACATTGGTAAAGTAAGCATGAGGTTAGATTCAGAATACCTTAACACTGTAATATGGTGATGTGTTGACTAATTAACTCTAGTATAAGGGTTAAAGGACAAAAGTAGTACAATTTGTTTAGTTATACAATATAAAAAGATGAAATGGTGACATAAAGAATATAAAGGGGTAGTAAAAAGATTTTGTATGTAATTAAACTGAAATTATCACTGTAACACTGTGAGGTAGACACACATATATATATATATATATAATGTTATATGGAATTCCCTGGTGGCTTAGATGGTGAAGAGTCTGCCTAAAATATGGGAGACCTGGGTTTGATCCCTGGGTTGGGAAGATCCCCTGGAGAAGGAAATGACAACCCACCTCAGTATTCTTGCCTGGAACAGTCCATAGGGTTGCAAAGAGTCTATGTTGCCCATAAGAGACTCACTTCAGCTTTAAAGACACACATAGACTCAAAGTGAAGGGATGGCAAAAGATATTCCATGCAAGTGGAAACCAAAAGAGAGCAAGAGTAGCTGTACTTAGATCAGACAAAATAGACTCTAAGGCAAAAATGGTAAGGAGACAAAGACAGTCGTTATATAATTATAAGGGGGGGGGCAATTAGTCAAGAAGCTATAATAATATATATACCCCCCCCCCAACATCAGAGCGCCTAAATGTATTAAGCAAATACAGATCTGAAGGGAGAAATAGACAACTATCCAATAATCGTAGAGGGCTTCAATACTCCACTTTCAACAATGGATAGGTTATTCAGACAGGAAATCAATGAGGAAATGAATCTGAAACATACTTCAGACCAATAGAACTAACAGACATATATAGAACATTTCATCAAACAACAAAGAATACACATTCTTCTCAAGCACACACAGAACATATTCTAGGACAGAGTAAATAATAGGTCTCACACAAGTTTTAGTAAATTTAAGAAGATTGAAATCATGAGTATCTTTTCTGACCACAATGGTATGAAGCCAGAAACCAGTAACAGGAGGAAACTGGAAAATTCACAAATATGTGGAAATTAAACATGTTCCTGAACAATGAATGGGTCAAAGAAGAAATCAAAGTAAATCAAGAAATATCTCAAAACAAATGAAAATGGAAGTGCAACATGTCAAAATGTCTGGGATACTGCAAAGAATATACTTAATTATTCTTACCACAATAAAGCAATTGTAATTATGTGACAGGATGGAAGTGTTAGCTAAGGCTATAGTGGTAATCATTTTGCAATATATAAATGTATTGAATCAACACGTTGTACATCTTAAACTTACACAATGTTCCATATCAATTATATCTCAATAAATCTGAGGGGAAAGAAATTGGTAGGTTATTGAGGTTTAAGATATTTATAAAATATCTAGTTTTATTAAGAATCTAGATATTTGGTAACCATCATTATAAAAATCAATTCAATGTGATTTCATCAATGTATCTCAAAATGACTGGATGAAAGACTTTTGGAGAAAATGATATTGATATCATCAGCAGTATTCCCCAAATGTTAATTACTGATTACAAAAGTAAAATAATACCTTTACATTTATATCAGAAAAATCTGGTGGTCAAACTTAATACCACTAATAACAGGACAAACTGATAATACCTACCTGCCAATGCAATGCACTAAGAATACAATGTCACCTATACATAGACTATATAGTAAATGATAGTTTTGTATTGGTGTTAAATTTCTTGGATTGATTCATTGCACTGTGGTTATATAACTGAAAGTTGTTCTTTGGAAAAACATTCAGTGAATCATCATGTTGTTCGCTTTAAATATCTTACAACTTTATTTGTCAACTATACCTCAACAAAGCCAAAAACATTAAAATAAAGTAAAAATTAGCATGAATCTGGTTAACCAATATTTCTAAATTAAGTTACCAAGATACTTAAATAGTATAAACCAAAGGTTTCTACACCACTGTTACCCAGCTCTTCTTAGTGCATTATCTGTACCTAGCACAATAGCACAGAGACAGGGGAGCCTGGTGGGCTGCCGTCTATGGGGCTGAACAGAGTTGGACACGACTGAAGTGACTTAGCAGCAGCAGCAGCACAATAGCTTTAAAAAAAATCCTTGGTTACTTATATCTTGTCTAATCTGCTAGTGTGACATAAAGAACATGAAATTTTTAGCTAGAAATATATGGACTTATTTTGATACAGTTGCCCAGTATTTGTGGGATAGTTTGAGCGTATCAGTTATTCTCTCTCAGCTTCAGGTTTTTTAATCAACAAAACTGAGATAAGATAGCTACCTTGCTAAGAGATGAGGGTTCAACTCCTGGGTTGTGAAGATCCACTGGAGGAGGGCATGGCAACCCACTCCAGTATTTTTGCCTGGAGAATCCCATGGACAGAGGAGCCTGGCAGGCTACAGTCCATAGGGTTGCAAAGAGTCGGACACGACTGAAGCGACCTAGCATGCCTGCACACAACTACCTTGCAAAATCCTGAGGGATTAAAACATTTGACATAGTAGAAGGTGTTTATTAAAGATTAGCTGTTGATGTTGTTTCAGTTAATGACCTTTCCCTCCATGGCAGCATTTACTGACCCCCACAGGAACATATGCCCACATCTCTCTACCTTTCCTAGATGGGGGAATCATTGCCGGGAGCCAGTGCAAGGAATCCCACCCGTGGCAAAGGTCATGAGGAAGGAAGCCTGACAAAATGCAAAGGCGGGCGATCAGGCTTCAGGGGTTCCCCCTGGAATTTCCTGAGCATCTAACCCCAAAATCAGAGTCTGCCTGCTTTACTATATTATGCTTTTCACCTACTCTTCTGACATTAACAGGGGGCTGTCCCCCCACCACCTTTTTTTAGGAAAAAGTTAATTTAGAGCTTTCAGATAATAAGTCTCCTGGGCATAATAAGAATGTTTCAATCCCCAAACCCCTCTGATGGCTCTCTAACTTGCCTTACCTGGACTTTTACAACTACGCCTGTGATTGTTTACAGCCCCCCAGCTGTGAGAGGCGTGGGAAGCCTAAAACATAGAGCCTTTCAAAGAGTGAAAAGTGATTAGAGTAGTGCTGGTGTAGGATTTCATTATTGGGCCAATGCTTGTTGCTAAGTTCCCATATCTCTTATCCACTGTGCACCTGGGAGTGCGTTAGTTACCATAGTTGGAGTGTAAGAAAACAAAATAGTAGCCTTGAAACTAACCACATCAACTTTTGAGCTAATTGGTTCTTTCTTCATTGTAACTTACTGCACCTTTGCTTCCTGAAAATGTAACTTTGTTTGAGACTTTCTGAGGCTGACAAAGATTAGAAATATAAAGAAAAAAACACTTCAAGGGAAAATAGGTTTTCTGGTTAGAAGCCTTTATCAAAAGAGGGTCTTAAAATGTTCACAGGCCTCCAAGGCCAGAAGATAATGTACACAACATTATTTATGGGAAAGGTATAAAAGTCCTTTGGAAAATAAAGTTATTGGGCCTCGCTCACCGAAGCAGCTTGGTCTCCTCGTGTCTTCTTTACTCTATTTTCTGGCTGAATTCCCATCTGGGGTGTGGAGGCTCGCCATGTCTACTTACTTGCCCTGGCTTCTAAGACTCACACAAGAGGGGAGCCCAAGGTGGGGCATCCTCCACTATTCAAACAGGCGCCGGTGGCCTAACGTAGATGGTGCAAACCTCTTGTCTCGAGGTTTCATTAGTTCTCCACGTAAACCAAGTTATTCAGTCTCCTTTCTCTACTAATTTTCCTACTACACTATTCTTTCCTAATCTAATCTTATACTTCTAATTAAATAAATCTCTCCTCACCGACTCAGTCCACCCCTTTGAATTCCCTGGATCCACCGGGGCTGGACCCCGGCAGATCATAATTGGTTGACTCATTTAAAAAAATGACCAACACAGAACCATGAGTGTATATCTATTCACAACCTGATTTGATGGCACCAAACTTCAAAGTTAGGCTGGAAGAAGCACAAGCTGGAATCAAGATTGCTGGGAGAAATATCAATAACCTCAGATATGCAGATGACATCACCCTTATGGCAGAAAGTGAAGAAGAACTAAAAAGCCTCTTGATGAAAGTGAAAGAGGAGAGTGAAAAAGTTGGCCTAAAGCTCAACATTCAGAAAATGAAGATCACGGCATCTGGTCTCATCATTTCATGGGAAATAGATGGGGAAACAGTGGAAACAGTGTCAGACTTTATTTTTGTGGGCTCCAAAATCACTGCAGATGGTGACTGCAGCCATGAAATTAAAAGACGCTTACTCCTTGGAAGGAAAGTTATGACCAACCTAGATAGCATGTTGAAAAGCAGACACATTACTTTGCCAACAAAGGTCTGTCTAGTCAAGGCTATGGTTTTTCCTGTGGTCATGTGTGGATGTGAGAGTTGGATTGTGAAGAAGGCAGAGCACTGAAGAATTGATGCTTTTGAACTGTGGTGTTGGAGAAGACTCTTGAGAGTCCCTTGGACTGCAAGGAGATCCAACCAGTCCATTCTGAAGGAGATCAGCCTTGGGATTTCTATGGAGGGAATGATGCTAAAGCTGAAACTCCGGTACTTTGGCCACCTCATGTGAAGTGTTGACTCATTGGAAAAGACTGTGATGCTGGGAGGGATTGGGGACAGGAGGAGAAGGGGACAACAGAGGATGAGATGGCTGGATGGCATCACGGACTCAATGGACGTGAGTCTGAGTCAACTCCTGGAGTTGGTGATGGACAGGGAGGCCTGGCGTGCTGTGATTCATGGGGTCGCAAAGAGTTGGATACGACTGAGCGACTGAACTGAACTGAACTGCAAAGTTAGAACCTAAAAGATGAGTGGAAATGAAAAAAAAAAAAAAAGAAGTTGCTATACTAGGGCTTCTTTGCCTTTGAAATTCTATCTACAATATCAGGTGTATTACTCTCTTGTCATTTCCCTGTACCAGTGTTGTGAGTGTCACCTGGATATCAGTACAAAACTCAGTACTTAGTTTTCCCTATTCAATCCAGAAATTGTGCCGTGTTTGACATGTCATCTACAAAAACACAGAGAATTTCAATCCCACTGGGGCAGAGAAAATCTATGCCCTCTGAGTCCATCCTTGAATACAAAGATCAATAACACAGACACAGAGAGAGCTCATTCATTTTAATAATTGCGTGCAATTTTGATAGTTCTTCCCAAGAATTATCTCCCAGGGCCCCCCTCTCCCAAACTATTCGCACACAACATCTACAAGTATTCAAATTAATAAACACAATGTTGCAAAAGCAAAAGAAATAAGAAACGCCTTCATAGCCTTGAGATTAAAAATAATGCTTAATCGTTCTCTCAGTAACTGTTACTAAATACTAAATGCTAAAAAGGCTGCGTGGGCAGCCCATGGCTGTGGAGCAGGAAGGAAGCTCTTATAATGACAAGCGCGTTTACACTCATTTTTCATCTTATAATCAGGATAACACAGGGCGTAACTCTCTGGGTGTCAAAAATAGAAAACCCTGGAGAAATATTTTCAGAGCAACAGATGAAGTTGGTTTTACTTATGCCACATAGGGAGCAAGGGCCCAGATTCTCAGACTCCCTGTAACCCAGGTCCCCCTTCTGGCTCACACTTTGGCATAAAGAAATGGAATCACAAACATGGAGCCTGAGTCATAGCAATAGTACAATACAACTTTGTTGAATGAATGAACTGATACCTCAGGTGGGGTGGACCTAAGTTTTTCTTTGAAAAAACAGTCCTGGACATCGTGGGGAAATGACCTTCCCAAAGCAAGCCTACTTGATGCCCTCAGTGCCCTGGGCATCCTGGGGACCCAATGGAACAACTGAGTTCTTTCTAGTTCAGCTTGGTCCCCTGAATAGGTCCACTCAGCATCAAATTTGTGGCCAGAATTTCAGATTCAATACCTTATGTGATCAAAATAAAATGAATATGTGTATGGCTCCTGCATTACATTCAATACATACAAGACTTTAAGAAATCCGGGGTAGAAAGTGACCCCCTTCCCCTACCCTTCCCTTTTGCCTTTTTTTTTTTTTTGGCTTTCTCTCACTTTCCTTCTATTGTCTTCCTGCTTCCCTCCCCTTTCCTCCTAACCTGGTTTTCTGCCCTTCCCCTCTGCTCCTTTCTCCTTCTTTCTCATTATTAAAGTTGATTACTTCTAAATATCTGTGGCCACAGAGAATATAAGAAATAAAGCTGTTTTTAGTTTTCAGAAGTAGGAGCAGTTACATTAACAGTGATTTAGAGATTCTTGAACTCATGAATATCCAGAATATTCTATTGGATATGAATTCAAAAGCTACATAGTAAGCTACGGATTTAATTTCTGGGATGTAAGTTTTATTATTATCATGATGATAGAAGGATAAATCATTAGTTACACCAGTAAGATCAATTTTCCATGTGTATTTAAGTAAAACAAAGGGTAGATACTATTTAAAGCAGCTGTCAGATACACACTTGTCACAATTCTTAATTTCAAACTCACAAGTGCTGGCTGGAGAGGACTGTTTTGGGCAATAAATTAGTTTGCATTTCTTTCATAGCATCAGGAGCAGGACTAAAGGAACCAGCCAGAGTTATGAGAGGAGTTCATTTCTCTGCCTCCATCTCCCTTTGGTGCAATGCTTCAAATAAGAGTGTTTGGACAGGACAACCTATTGGTTACTAACCTTAGCCTGTTCTGTACCCTTAAGAGAATGAGGCTCATTTGGTCAACTAGAGTATCAGAAGTGATTTCCTCAGATAATACTGTTTAAGGCTTTCATTTGATTCTACCTTGGCACTGTGTGGTTCTAAATGTCTTTTCATTCATTCATTCAGCTAACTTTCAATGAGTATCCACTCTCTGCCAAGTATCAGTGTAAATGGTGGGTCATACATACATCCAGTCAGTCTAATATTCTTTTTTATGAGAAATTTCTCACCCAGTTAGGCTGCTGTATTGGTAAACTGGAGGATGTCATCATATTAAGTGAAGAATAATTCACAGCATAAATTATCTCCTACTTGGAAAATTTCCTTCAATAGAACAATAATGATAACAAAGATGACACAAAAGGGAATATGAATAACTATTCCCTGGTTTGCTTCTTCTTTGGGGGAGTATGCAAACCAATTTCCAGGCAACCTGCTATTGCTGAAAGATCACCAAACCTAGAGTCAGATGGCCTAGAGCGAGTCTCAGCCTTAATCTTAGGGAGTTTACTTCACCATTTTGAACCTTTTTTTCCTCCATCCTGAAAACTGAGTCTGAGAATCTTTGCCCTACCTTTCTCTGGCATTACTGTGAAGGGAAAAAAAATGAAAAAAGAAGTTTATATAGTTGCTCTGAAAACCATAAAGCTCCATACAAATGCAAATTTATCACCATTAAAAATCTTTGACATTCCTTTCAGGGAAAATCATCACATCATAGTTCCTTTTTCTTTTTTTTTTTTTAAAGGAGGAACTTACATTATCCACTAGCATTACTTGGTTATTCAGTGGTACAACCCACATTTATTTCCTCATGGAAGAGACCAGTTAGAAGTTTTCCTTGTTGAAAATGAAATGCACTCCTCTGGGGCCAGAGTCGGAGTTGGAGATGCACTGCTTATTAAGGGTGTCAGCCAAGGCTTCTGGTCCGCAGAGGAAGACTCCTATTCTGGTACTTTTGGGGAGAAACAAAGAAAGAAAAAGACAGTTTTAGGCTTTGGGATGGGATCAATTACAAAGCACATGGGGAGATTTCCTACTGATTTTAGGCCTCAGAGCAGAGTCTCCTCAGCTCCTTTGTCTTTCCACAAATGACAGAGTTCAGGTAACCCTTGGAAGGGTGGCTTGGTCCTGTTTATGGGGGCAGCTGGCTATTTCAAAAGGCAGCTGACTTTACTGAAAAAAAATGGCATTCAAGCAAGGTTTATGGAAACTTCTACCACAGAGAAAATGGTGGTGAATTTGTGAGCCTGTGGTCTACTTCCTTTCAGGGCTCTGTGTTCTCAAACACTCAGCATCTTTTTTTAAAAAAAATTAAGAACAGACTTTTGGACTCTGTGGGAGAGGGAGAGGGTGGGCTGATTTGGGAGAATGGCATTGAAACATGTATACTATCATGTAAAAAATGAATTGCTAGTCTAGGTTCGATATAGGATACAGGACGCTTGGGGCTGGTGCACTGGGATGACCCAGAGAGATGGTATGGGGAGGGTGGTGGGAGGGGGGTTCAGGGTTGGGAACTCATGTACACCTGTGGTGGATTCATGTCAATGTATAGCAAAACCAATACAGTATTGTAAAGTAAAATAAATAAATAAATAAAATGTAAAAAAAAAAAAATTATTTTTGACCACACCATGGGACATGTGAGAGCTTAGTTCCCTCACCTGGGATCGAACCACACCCTCCTGTACTTTAAGCACAGACTTTTAACCATTGGACCACCAGGGAAGTCCCTCCAGTGTCTTAAAATCAGGAACAAACCCACCTTAGGAATGGCAACTCTGCTAACAGCTTGGTGTGGCTTTGTCCTTCAACTTTTTAGACTCTAAAGCCTTATTCCTCTAGCTGTGGTTTCAGACCAGAGCCCTGGTGTCAGCTTTTCAAGAATACATATTATTGAAGTAGGTCAGCTATGTTTTTAAATTGTTATGACTTCACATTCTTTTCTAATCTGCCCTAAAATATCTGTTTGGCTTAAATGTCAAAGCTGTGATGATTTGTTCTTTGATGTGACTGTATTTCCAATTCCTTGTTCATGTTAAGATTTCAAGAAAACTCAAAAAGCCATTCAAAGCCAAGAATGCAGATTTTTGGGCCCCACCCCACATATACTAAATCAGCATTTTAAAAAGCTCCTCCAAGTGACTTGCATGTTCATTAAAGTGTAAGAAGCAATGACATAAAGAGTGTATTTATGGTGATTTCTTGAGTTTGTCATGTGTTCTAACAAGATAAAAGATCTCTTCAAAGCTTCATAATGACTAAAGCTTTAGTGAGGGCAGGAAGGACCTGGGGTATCTGTCAACTTATGACTATGACCCAAAAGCTATACATGAAAATGGGGCCAGTGTTTCCTTAGTAAACAATATAAATCTTGTTGAATTAATAGAAGCAGATACATGAGTGAAATTTAGGAGATAAAAGCAAAGAATTGAGTTACGGGCCTACTTGGGGGCAGCAGGGTTCAGAAAGTCTGAGGTGGGGCCTGGGAATCTGTTTGGAACTCACCAGTCAATGTTGGGTGTGATTTAAAGACTTTTTCTTAAAGTGAGAGATATTTAGAACATTTTATGAGTGTGAATATAGTTATCTAGATATTTTCGTTTCCAGAATATATAAATTTAGCTGTGTTTGGGAGCTGCTGCTTTACTTAGACCATAACCCTCAAGAACACTCTGCTGGGGGAACTCCTTACTTGGGGTGTTGACTTCCAATGGTCTTGAACTCGTTATCCCAGTTGGGTCGTCCATACAAGGTCTTTTGTTTCAGGCCTGTGATTACATCTTTCTCCTCGTCATGATGCACAGCAAAGTGACTGGCCTGCAGGAAAGGACATGAATTCAGAAAAAAGAGTCATGCTCTATAAACACACACAGATAGACTAACATATCCCACAAACCAAGCTCTAACTACCCATTCTAAATGTATATATATGAAGCAAGGCATTATGCCAGAAGCTAGAAGGTTAACAACACTGAACACACTGATTTCAAGCCATTTACAGTCTAGAAAGGGAGGCCTTGAAGTAAAGAGGTGGGCAATCCTGTTTGTAGACTAAGGTACCATGAATGTCATAGAGGAGGCACAAACATCTCCATGAGAACAAAAAAGGGAGGACAAGTGGAGGATATAAGGTTTCAGGGTGGCAGCACTTGAGCCAGACTTTAAAGTGTGGGTACGATTTAAATTCTGTTTCACTGTTTTTCTCTCTGCAGTACATCTAGCAGTCTGGCCTGAATATACTCCCATTGTTTTGAGAGAATCACTAAGAATTAAGACCATCATAGATTAAAATACACTCATATTTTGCTAATGTAATAAGACATCAAACCAA
>SJXQ01007693.1:0-59191 GCA_006408695.1 Aepyceros melampus | reverse complement strand
GGAGCCTCAGTTTGAACCACAGGTATTTTTTAGTAAAAATGGTTAATTAAATTTAACAATTAAATCAGATTTTAAATTTACTGGACAGGGGATGGATAATGGGGATGGAAGAGGTTAACAAGGGTGGTTTCCCTGGTTTAATAATCCTGTAGACACAAAGTTTTGCAAAGCAAAATAACTATTTTTCAAAGCAAAAAATTTTCTGCTGAAAAAAAAACTGGCTTTCGAAAAAAACAAAACTGCAGAACAATTTATATATTATACATTTTTCCCCCTGGGTTTCATTTTTTATCAAATTCTGTTGTTGTTTTGTCTTTAAATTACAGAAGTGACATCTTAAAACCACTTTTTCTAGAGCAGCAATGTTCATGGTCATGTGGCCCGGGACCTATGTTTGTGGGACCTACAAAACTTTCTGAAGACTTGGAGAATTTATAATAGGCAATATGCCAAAACCTGAATGAGAAGAAGTCAGTTTTCACAGGTACAAGGTACATATGAAAAATGTCTCTGACGAGGAGCCAGTGTATGGGTGTGCCAGTTGAGCCAGTGACCAGCTCCTCACTCAGGAGGACAGTTATGCTGCTTCTGGGCCAGTCATTAATGTGTGTTTATTTAGAAACATGTTACCCGCTAGGAATCATTAACTTGTTTCTAAGTTTCTCAGTCTCATCACTTGAGAATTTGAGGCCAGATAGTTCTTTGTTGTGGGGGGTTGTCTCGTGAATTGTGATCTTATCAATACTTGTAGCTGTAATTGTTTTATCCATTGAAAATTCACAATTTCACTGCTAAATGTCTCAGGAGGGAGTATATATACATATGTGTACTACACACATATATACATATACACGTACATATATCACCTTCACTAGATATATACTGATTTATTTATAAACGATTATCATGAACAACTGGAAGTGGCTAAGAGTGCAGGTCCTGGAGCATTTATTACTTAGATGCCCTTGGACAAATGACCTAAGCTGTTCTGGGCCTTGGCTTCCCTATCTGTAAAATATGGATAAGAATAATAGCTACTTATAAGGTGGTTGTGAGGATTTAATTAGACAATCTATGTAAACACTAAGAAGAATACTTGGCACAAGCATATGCTTAAGAATTATTACCAGTTATTATGACTCCTTATTAAATGTATTATATATATTATAAAACATATATAATACAAATTAAAGGAATGTATACTCATATATATGCATGTATATTTATGCATGTGTATTTAGGGGCTTCCCAGGGGGCTCGGCGGTAAAGAATCTGCCTGCCAATGAAGGAGACCGCTGGGTCTGGAAGATCCCCTGGAGTAGGAAATAGCAACCCCACTCCAGTATTCTTGCATGGGGAATCCGAGGGACAAAGGAACCTGGCGGGTTACTGTCCATGGGGTCACAAAAGAGTCAGACACGATTTAGTGACTAAACAACAGCAACATACATATGCATGTACACACACACACACACACACAGAAAGACAGTGAGAGATAGCTAATATTTTCTTTTCTTCCCATAACCCAGTGGATCACCTTATCCACCTGGTTCAATACTCCTGGTGGGGGCATTGCTCTAACAAGGTCACAGTCGTGGCTCTGACTTCTTTATAGGCCCCTAGCTTTGACCTATCCCACAGATACCAGCTTTGAATTTAGTCTCAACAGTCTGAACATATGGGCATACTGAGTCAGAGTGAATGCAGTGGATCACCTGAACCCACTGACTATTCTTAAAACCTGTACACAAGACACTCCAATAGCCAAGGGGAAGTTGGTAAGCCCTGGGTGCTATGGGAGAGACCCGAGATTGGGGATCTTGTCCTTACCTGGGACTCATCCCAGCCAGTGAGGTAGATGTTGTAGCTGAGGAAGCCCGTGTTGTTCTTCTCCTGCATCTGTGTTTCCAGCAGCTGCAGCAGGTCTGCAAACCACTCAAAGGCATGTGTGTCCCGGCACAGCCAGTAGAAGTAGATCTGAGAGGGGGGCAGACCGTGAAGCAGATTATTTGCTGTTCAGTCATTCAGTCATGTCCAACTCTTTGCAACCCCATGGACTATAGCATGCCAGGCTTCACAGTCCTTCACCATCTTCTGGATTTTGCTCAAATTCATGTGCATTGAGTTGATGATACCATCCAACCATTATATATATATTTTTAAATGGAAGTATCGTTGATGTATAGTATTATATAAATCACAAATGTATAGTAGAGTGATCAACAATTCCAAAGGTTATACCCCATTTATAATTATTATAAATCATTGGCTATATTCCCCATGCTGTATATCCTTGTAGCTTATTTTATTTCTAATAGTTTGTATCTTTTGATCCTCTCCCCCTGTACTGCCCTTCCCTGTCCCTTCTCCCCACTGGTAACCACCAGTTAGTTCTCTGTATCTGTGAACTGAGTAGATCATATTTAAATAGAGACCCATCAGCATTGACATATGGATTTCTACCTTCCCACCTTCCACTTTTCCCTGTTGCTCAGGATGCCTAGAAACATAGGTTTTCAGAAAACTCTAGATATTTGACAAACTAGCTCACATGAACCTGCTCTGGCCTTTACATGGCAGGATAGTAAATAAACAGCTTGCTCTCAGAAATCTTAGCTTAAGAAGAAAACATGAGCCCACACTTGCCCTCTGGGGCTGCTCTTGCCCTCTCAGAATTCCTCACTTCCTTGAACTCTCCTTTCAGAAAGATCAGTAGGATGTTGACGAGCCATGGTTGCCATCATGCAACTTCCCTGCCTGCTACGCCAGACACCTCTGAGTTCTAGGGGAAAAAGTAGTTCTACCCACACCTCCTTAACATTGAAAAGAGGAGAAGGGAGAATGAAAGTCAAAGTAAGCTCCATGTGCCTATTAGAGGTTCTCTCTCAGGAAGATCCCCTGGATAAAGAAATGGCAACCCACTCCAGTATTCTTGCCTGGGAAATCCCATGGACAGAGGAGCCTGCTGGGCTACAGTCTATGGGGTCGCAAAGACTTGGACACAACTTAGTGACTAAACAACAACAGTCATTAGAGTGACTCAAGCTTTATTAAAGATGTTGTTTCTCAGGCAATGAAACCCAACTTACATGGGACCAAAAATTCCCCTGGAGCTTTACTCTGAGGAGACAGCCATAGAAAGTGAAAAAGTAAAAGTCATGAAAGGACATGTCTCCTGCCCTCGCCCTGCAAATAAATGTGGGGGAGAGGTGACTGGAAATGGGATCTACCTCAATATCTAATACAAGACGATAGAAAAATTATTCTATGTCCTCTCAATGGAACATGAAGGACTCATCAAAAATGATTAATAGCAAGCTTGTGACAACACTGAAAAACACTATATGTTTTCAAAAGAATGGGACATGAAATTGTACATACTCAATATATGCAGCTTTCTAAAAATATATAAACAAGTGGAAAAATGTTGGAAGAGAATTTACCAAAAGGAGAGTTACTGGATTGAGATTGTGAACACTTTAGCTCTCTCTCTTCTGAATTTCTAGTAATACCATGCAAATATGGTATATTACTTTCAATAGTAGGCCTGCTTCTATAGAACCACATTTGTTTGTTTGTTTGTTTGGTGGTGCTGCTAGGCTTATGGGATCTTAGTTCCCTGACCAGGCATTGAACCTGAAATCCTTGGCAGTGAAAGTGCGAGTCCTAACCACTGGAACACCAGGTAAGTCCCAGAAACACCTTTAAGTTATCAAATAGCCCTTTTGTGAGAAGCCTGCCTCTCTGAAACCACCCAGAACTTGTCTTCACTTCGCCTGATCTCTGCCAGCCACTGCCCTGACGGCTCTTTGAGGCTTCACTTGGCAGAGTGTGATGACCAGTCCAAGCTCTCTGAAAAAAAGAAAGTACCTACCTTTTTGAGCCTCAGATTTGGGGCTTTATTGCAATATTTGTACCAGACCGACTTGAGGATGGAGGCAAAGGGCGTAACCCCGATCCCTGCTCCCACTAACATCACCACCTCGTAACTGAACACGTCCTCACTGGCAGTGCCAAAGGGCCCGTCAACAGCTACCCTGGAGGGAAGTATGGGGGGAGATGGTTACACAGATGTCTTGCTCTTCAGAGGCGGAGGGGGCACACATTATCACTGGGGGTGTGCAATACGTCACTTCAAACCGGGACAATGTATTGATGATGTGGCACTTTCTGCTGTGAGACAGCTTTCAAGTAACCAACTTGGTGTGAACATTGGGGTTGGAAGTAAGAAGAGGAATTTTTAGCTAACTGAAAATATGCGGTAACTCTCAGGGGTATTTTTTCCTATACCTCCCTTCACACATCAAACACACACACACACACACTCACACACACGTCTGTGTTTTGCAAGAGCAGCCCACACTTGATATTCTTGCACATTAAAGTGAGAATTTTCCATGCTATAATATCTTATCAATTTATTATCTCCAATTTTCATTTGTCTAGTCATTGAGTTATTTGACCAACTTTTTTTCAGCATCTACTAAGTACCTGACGCCATGTTAAGCATGTGGGAAGAATGGGGCCAACTGAGTAATATCTGGCATGCATGCATGCTTAGTCACTTCAGTCGTGTCTGACTCATTGTGACCCTATAGACTGTGGCCCGCCAGGTTCATCTGTCCATGGGATTCTCCAGGCAAGAATACTGGAATGGGTTGGTATGCCCTCCTCCAGGGAATCTCTCGACCCAGGGATCGAACCAGAGTGTCTTATGTCTCCTGCATTGGCAGGCAGGTTCTTTACCACTAGTGCCACCTGGCATTTCCCCTCAAATAATGTACAGCAATTAAATTTTAAGTATAACTTTGATTGAAAGTTAATATACCTTGACCTTGACCCTTACAAATGTAAAGGCGTTGGGGAATATTCATGATTAACATATGATTCAAATATTTTATATTTTACATAAGATTTATACAGATATGCATAAACAGCTTCCCCGGTGGCTCAGATGGTAAAGAATCTGCCTGCAATGCAGAAGACACAGGAGACCAGGGTTCAATCCCTGGGTCAGGAAAAGCCCCTGGAGAACTAAATGGCAACCCACTCCAGTATTCTTGCCTGGAGAATTCCATAGACAGAGGAGCCTGGTGGGCTACAGTGCATGGGGTCTCAAAGAGTCGGACACGACTGAGAGACTAACACTTCACCACATATAATATGGGGAACACAGAGATTGTTACCTCTGTTTGTAGAATCCGTGTGTTTTGTCAAGACTCAGGGGCTACTGGAGTAAGAGACGGGAGAAGCAAAGCTATTTAGTGACATATTTTCCTGAACTCATGCACCTTTGTAACAGGCACTCTGTACTCACTTTGGTAGTTTCCAGGCATCTTGAAACTCCTTCTTATCACAGCCACAAGCTTTGAAGAGTCCCTCTGTCCAGTCCCCCACGATGCGGATATGGATGCTAAAAAAGTCTTCCTCTGGGGCAGAGGTCAAGGTGAAAGGGTGCCACTCCAGCTTAGACACCACGGGACACTTGACGAAAATGTATTGGCCCACCTCCATCTTGAATCCCTTCTTCTTCATCTGGAGCTCGATGGTTTTGAAAGGGTGAGTGACCACCTATGGAAATAAAACATGTCTCTGGAAATGCCCCTTTCTCCCAGTACTTGTCTTGTCAGTGTCTGCATGGATAAGAGGCTGAGCTAAGAGGCCCCACCCAGGTCCCTTCTTCAGGGCCAACAGAGTAGTTCTTCAGCAAACAAATCTCTTACTGGGAATAGCCCTCGGCTGTAGCCCGTGGCCCACGAGCTCTGATGCAGGGACCCAAAGGCCCGGCCCTTGTCCTCACTTTTGGACAACTCTCAGGGGCCATCCCAGCTCCAGCACTTCCTGTAGGATCAGCTGAGGCTGCAGTTGCAACTACTTTGACAGCCACCCATTTTCTTCCCCCAGTCCTGCCTTTTTTCTTTTACAAGTTCATCTGAGAACATGCCCCGATAAGCCTTGTGTATGCAGTTCTCTGTCTGAGTCTTGGCTAGGGAATTCAACCTAAGACTCCGGCTTACTGTGATTTTTTTTGTTCCTCTAAGAAATCAAGGCAGTGGCTAGAAACAGGAAGAAGAGATGGTTTCCTACTCAGCCTTCCTGTTTCCCCAGAGGGGATGATCAAGAGCCTTAGCAGCCAGACAGAGGCAGAAGGCGACCCCGTTGACAGTTGTATAGCAACATCCTCCAAGCCAAGCCTAAGGTGCTGGCCTGTCTTTGTCCCAAGTCCCACCTTGAGCCTGCTTGATTTCATGCATTGTTTCTGTTTCTCCCTACTTGGGGAGTACACCGTCCATCTCTCCCAAAGCCAGGCCCCACCCACCCATTGTTCATTGTCCATGTACCTGAATGTTCATAATAGCTTTCTTTACACTAGCAAAATAATTTGGAAACAGTCCAAATGCCCATCAACTGGTGAGTTGGTAAATAAAAATAAAAATAGAACACAACAAAATGCTTTCATTGTAATATGCTGTTTCTGTGATGATTCCTGAGATCTTAGAAGGACTATATATGTACAACAGAAATCAAATCAAGGGACATCAGAGGAAAGGAAAATCTATAGAAAAAAATAGCAGTCTCCTAATGTTGACTAAGGGGATTCTCTGGTAGCTCGGTGGTAAGGAATCCATCTGTGATGCAAGAGACACAGGAGACACTGGTTCAATCCCTCGGTTGGAAAGATCCCCTGGAGGAGGGCATGGCAACCCACTCCAGTATTCTTGCCTGGAAATCCCATGGACAGAGGAGCCTGACAGGCTACAGTCCATGGGGCTACAAAGAGTCAGACTCGACTGAAGGGACTGAGCACAATGTTGATTGATACTGCTGAGCTTTACTTTTCATGAGTGAGGAGTAGGAGAACGGGAAATCCTTTTAAGAAAAATTGTGAAATGTTTCCAAAATTTGTGATTCAAATATAACTTAAATGACAAGGCTGCAACCCATGGGCCTTCATCACTGAATTAAGGAGGTGTAAAGCTTCATTTTGAAAACAAAGATTGATGAAAATAACTTCAAAAATTACACTGCTCACATTGCAATTTTGTGTGGTGAACATGATTTTTACCATATTGCAATGTTGCCACCACAGGCAACACTGGGATAGGAGGGAGTAAAATGTCCTAGTGGACAACACAGTCACAAAATACTTTGGGATAGTACTTCGTTTCTTACATGTGTTGACACGAGAAGAAAATGGATATTCATTTTATTCACAGGAAAACAAGTTTGCCTTAGAAATAGGCCTAGCAGAAATACTTGTCTGGTTAGTTCATTTTAGTCTAGTAAGGGAAATTTTGTGGTGGCTCTTTTTGCTGATTTGTGGGCTTTTTCTCATACAATATAAATATCATAAAAGGAGAACTGTTGTGGCTTCCTGTATTTCAAGATCTCCTTGCCAGCTGGACTATGTTCCTATGACCTTCCATAGAGGTCCAGAAAGAAGAGGTAGGTGGACAGGAAGGTCTGTGTGTTTTGCAAAAGCAACCCATGGTAAACTTTGGTAAATACTTTTTGAACTGAATTGAATTCAATTTTATTTGATAAAAATAGTCTTGTCTGATGTTTCCTGAAACTATAATAAGGTGATTCTATTTCTATTTATTTAGTTAGATATTTATTTATTTAGTGATAAGAAGTGGCATCAACATGAGGGGAATAAGTTACCAGACTCAACTCTCAATGAAGTTTAGTTAGCTTACTGAAG
Source organism: Aepyceros melampus (assembly GCA_006408695.1). NCBI lineage: Eukaryota > Metazoa > Chordata > Mammalia > Artiodactyla > Bovidae > Aepyceros > Aepyceros melampus. Next base: position 51,486 of record SJXQ01007693.1, on the reverse strand, counting down.
ACTTTGAGGACGTTACCTCTGATATTCTGTTACTACATACAAAGACAGAGGAGGAGGCAAAGAGGACCTGGGGAATGATCTCTATCTCAGTAAGACCAGCCCTGGTTCCCTGATTCTTTCAGCATCTAAGTATTTTAAGGCTCAATAAATGACCTTTGTGACATTTTGAACTCATCTCTTTTGCTTTACTCTTAACTAATCACATCATCCCTCATGCCTCTCCCCTTAACACACACACACACACAACACAAATTCATTTACATAAAACATTTGCATTCATTTTTCAACAGAAAATGTTAAATTCTAGTTTCCCCAATGAAAAGGTCCAATCATTTGATTATCAGGCTAGGGACATTGAAACAAATCATAGGTCATTGCTCTGCCCTAAGTTTAATCAAAAGAAACCAAGTAAAAGACAGCTCTGATAGTGTTGTAAAGAACTTGGGTAGACTTGTCCATGATATAGTTAGATAGTCATTTCTAAGCCAGTGCCTACCTTGGTGATGACCACCTTCTGTTGAGATCGCCAAAACCGTACCAACCTCTCACAGAGATACAGGAACATGGGACCCACTATCCATTTCCAAGTCTGTAATCAGAACAAACAATGAAAAAAAGCATGTGTTAAGCGGTGGTAGTTAATAAAAGATTCACGGGGACAAAACATTTTAGAAATGCAATTAACATTTGTGGGCTTGTTTAAATATTTGATATTATATCAGTAAATTTCTTCTATAAAAGAAAGCATGAAAATACCTAAAGTTAAAATAAATTTCTGAGCCAGTAAAAATGAACATTCTCTTTGGTCACATTGGGGAACTATATCTACAGTATGAAACTCTCCCAAGAGGAACTGCCCACAAGAATGGGATTTCCTCCTATTGTTGCAATAGGAGTTGCGATAATCCTACAGCAGAGTAAAGTTGGTTTCAGAATTAACATTTCTCTAAAGGATAGCATTTCAACATCATATTTTTAATGTAACATTGCAATTACTTTCTCTCAGTCACGTAGTGAAAGATTAATTCGTCACAAGATGAGAAATTTCATGTAAGAATTTAGCTGTTCTCCAGTATTCTGGCAAGTTCTCAGAGCAATGCACTTGCTGAATAGGGACAGATCCAGAGATTTTTAGCTTTTTCTAGAGTCCCCTCTTATCAGAATCTGCAATGTTTCAGACCACTGGAATTACTCTGTGGCATTGTTGGCTGTCCAGAAATATTTAGATCAAACAGATCCATTCTGGGATTCAGTCAGTTAGGTTCCTAGTTGAATATCTGAAGTAGCAAAGAATTTTAGAAGGTGATATCATCTAAAATATGACATTCCAGAAGGGATTCCAAGAGGGGAAGAAATCCCAGAGGACTTTCTGTACTCTCACTTATGATCTTCCTATGAAAAATTTTAAGAAACTTATTGTTGGAAGTTGAGAGCACCCAAATAGCCCTATCTCCAATCAAAGTTAAAAAATATCTGCCTGGAGGTCATAAATTCTCTGCTATTGGCCTTCATTTTCATGGGACAGGTTTTTCAAACCATCTAGCATTATCCATCTATTTCCTGGAGGCCACCTGGGGCCACATTGAATGGAACCAGGTGTTAGACATCACCTCTAATCTTCCCAGAAACCCAGGAGCATTTCTGAGGTAGGTGTCTGCTAAGGTAGTAGCATTCTGACTCCAGGTGTCTTCAAGGAAATGTGCCTTCCCAACTCAGAAGAGGACCTGCAATACAGTTCCCTTTTAATCCTTTCTGTTGATGTCTCTGGGCTTCCCTGGTGGCTCAGCAGTAAAGAATCCACCTGCCATGCAGGAGATGTGGGTTCAGTCCCTGGGTTGGGAAGATCCCTGGGAGAAGGAAATGGCAACCCACTCCAGTATTCTTGCCTGGAGAATCCCATGGACAGAGGAGCTTGGTGGGCTATAGTCCATAGGGGTCACAAAGAGTCGGATGAGACTGAGTGACTAAAACAACAACAACAACAACTGATGTCTCTATGTGGTGGGGGTAGTTCAGTGATGTGGTTACTTTCATTAATAAGTAAGGATGCTGAAAGATGTTAAGTCCTCAGACAGCATGCTGTTTCTAAGGAAGAGTACTCCTATATTAGGAGAGTAGGGAAAAAGGAAGGAGAAATGGGATGGTAAATTTGCCTTTATATTATACTGTGTTTAAGGACACAATTAATGATCCTTTTCAGAAGACCTATACAAACGTTGATTTTTGCTTAGTTTTATACCAATAGCTAACATAATAACTGATGACATGTATTGCTTGCCAATGAGGGAAAAGGTATGAAAATCATAAGGTTCACTTCTCACTCTATGGAACAGAGATTGAGAATAAACAAAATGGAGTTCTTGAGAGTTCCCAACAAAAGGGAAATATTTTAGCATCCTTTCCCTTGATCACCCTTGCCACACTCCTGCTCTACCATGAAGTGCCATTGGGTGTTGGCATGAACCTAGCTCTCCAGTCTCCTTTATTCACAGACAGGACCTCCTGATACCTAATGGTAGCCCTATGTACCATCTCACAAATTTCCACCCAGCTCTCAAAGCTGAATAGAAAATCTTATTTCCTGGTATCTGAGGAGGCTCCTGGCTCCTTATATTATAAATCATTATCTGAGCTTTCCAATTCAACTCAGGATGTAATCCCTCTGAAAATCATTAACTGATATTATCATGGCCATCATATCCAGAAGACATAGAAGTTCTTGAATCCAAATGCACTTTAAAAAAACAATACTTTTCCAAGTTTTATATCAGGATGCTCATAACAGACTAATGTAAAGGTTACTTTTCAAGAACTAATTCTAGACAATTAGCATAGCAGAAAAACACTGGATATTTATCCTAGCAGTTCCATGACGTTCATAATGGACAACTCTATGACATTTGTATGTATTTCTTAGATGCAGTTTGAAGATTATTGGTAATGAAACTATAATAGCAACAATGGGTTGTACGTACCATAGGAGGGTTCCCAGAGAACTCTGGGATTGGGCAGTTCTTTATTTTTCCCCACTCTGAGATGTTTTGATAACAGTTTCTTGGTTGGTGTTCCAACAAACTCTGTGCAGTCTGCCCACGTACAATCCGCCTGAGAGGAAATGTAAGTCTTGACCATTTAGAAATGAGACATTAAGTTCTTAATTTTTTGAGATTCTGGACATGTTTTTAGTATTCTAATACGGGTCTTATACTTTTCATTTACAAGCAATATCTATTGGCCCCTCCAAATAGATTAGAGGAGGGGGAAATGCATGATCTTTAGCAATAGAAAAAAAGATATATGGGGACTTCCCTGCCAGTGGTTGAGATTCCAAGCTTCCACTGCAGGGGATGTGGGTTTGATCCCTGGTCTGGGAACTAAGATCCCACATCCCACATGCTGTGCAGCATAGCCCCAAAAAAGAGAAAAAGAATAAAAAGGAAAAACATGTACAGTGGCACAAAGGATATTTATATGTAACATTACACCTACAGGGTAAGTTTTGGATCATCCATATATGTTTTCTGAAGTGCAACATTTGTGCTTCTGTTTCAAATATTATTATTCTCACTTAGAAACAAAAACAGAAAAACTGCAAATCTAAGAGAGCAACTGCTGACGGGTACAGGGTCTTTCTGAAAATTAGAACAAGATGCCCCACCTCTTTGACAGTCCTAGAGGCAAAGAGTTTGGCCAGCAGAGCATGGACTAATTTCATTCCCATTGGCCAGGTACGCTTATGTAGTTGACAACCCATACAACCATCTACAGTAGCCCTGAGGCTTGGTATAGATCCTTTATTTGTTTTTTCAAAATTGTCTAAATCAAAAGGCTGAAATTCACTTGAGATGACTTTGTGGAGATTATGCCATTCTCACAGACATCAACACTGATAGTATGTTCCCTGAAATGCTCAGAGCCCATTCACTTCAATAAGTATTAATTGAGCAACTACTATAACATAAGACAATGCAGGTTGAGTAGGAACTGGTGGAGGGAGGCACAAAGTTGAAAGAGTCAGGTCTCTGGTCTCTAGAAACATAAATGGCAAGGTATTCAGAATCCTTGCCTGGAAAATCCTATAGACAGAGGAGCCCAGCAGGCTGTAGTCCATGGGGTCACAAAGAGTCAGGCAGACTGAGTGACTAACACTAACACTTCAAAATATATAAAACGACACATAGAAGGCCCTTTGTAAAAGTTTGGGCCATTTGGTATATTCAGAGTATGTTTTCCTTCAAGGTCACTAACCATCATTTTCTCTCCCTAGGTCCTAGGGAAGAGAATTATCATGTGTTGAGCATCTGTCATGTGCCAGGTATGGGAAAGGCACTGTACACAAATTATTTCAGTTGGTTCTCATAACAGGCCTGAAATGTAAGCACCATCATTTTACATATGCAGATCCTGAGGCTTAGAGAGACCAGGTAACTAGAAGCAGAATGATTTGGTGAAAGCAATTCTGGACCCAAGCCAGACAGCCTTGGTTTCACATCCCACATCCCACATCCACCCCTTGCTAATTTAGTGGCAAATTGGGCAAGTTATTTTACTTGTTTTGAGCCTCAGTTTCTTCAGCTGTAGGATAGGCACGTGCGTGCGTGCTAAGTCTCTTCAGTCATGCCCGACTCTTTATGAGCCTATGGGCTGTAGCCCGCCAGGCTCCTCTGTCCGTGGGATTCTCCATGCAAGAATACTGGAGTGGGTTCCATGCCCACCTCCAGGGGATCTTCCAAACCAGGGATCGAACCTGCATCTCTTATGTCACCTGCATTGGAAGGAAGGTTCTTCACCCCTAATGCCACCTGGGAAGTCCATAAGATAGGCATAAGTACCTCATGAAAAGTTTATTTTAGGAATCGATTGGCATGATGCATATAAGACACCAGACACAAAGTAATGATCCAACAAATGATAGCTATTAGAGTTCTTAATGCTCAAGATCACATGAGGAGTGATAGAAAAAAAAAAATCTGACTTTCTTCTCTTTTCAGTGCCAAGACTGGAAGTCAGAAAACCTGCATTTTAGTCCCAGTTCAGCTGCTACCTAGCTATGAGACTAAGAATCAGTCAACCAGTGTAAGTGGCAGATTTTCCTCAGGTGGAGAACAAGGAACATATCTGTCCTCTGCCTGCTCCACAGCAAGATACACATCTAAACCATCATTTTCTCTCCCTAGGTCCTAGGGAAGAGAATTATCATGTGTTGAGCATCTGTCATGTGCCAGGTATGGGAAAGGCACTGTACACAAATTATTTCAGTTGGTTCTCATAACAGGCCTGAAATGTAAGCACCATCATTTTACATATGCAGATCCTGAGGCTTAGAGAGACCAGGTAACTAGAAGCAGAATGATTTGGTGAAAGCAATTCTGGACCCAAGCCAGACAGCCTTGGTTTCACATCCCACATCCCACATCCACCCCTTGCAATTTAGTGGCAAATTGGGCAAGTTATTTTACTTGTTTTGAGCCTCAGTTTCTTCAGCTGTAGGATAGGCACGTGCGTGCGTGCTAAGTCTCTTCAGTCATGCCCGACTCTTTATGAGCCTATGGGCTGTAGCCCGCCAGGCTCCTCTGTCCGTGGGATTCTCCATGCAAGAATACTGGAGTGGGTTCCATGCCCACCTCCAGGGGATCTTCCAAACCAGGGATCGAACCTGCATCTCTTATGTCACCTGCATTGGAAGGAAGGTTCTTCACCCCTAATGCCACCTGGGAAGTCCATAAGATAGGCATAAGTACCTCATGAAAAGTTTATTTTAGGAATCGATTGGCATGATGCATATAAGACACCAGACACAAAGTAATGATCCAACAAATGATAGCTATTAGAGTTCTTAATGCTCAAGATCACATGAGGAGTGATAGAAAAAAAAAAATCTGACTTTCTTCTCTTTTCAGTGCCAAGACTGGAAGTCAGAAAACCTGCATTTTAGTCCCAGTTCAGCTGCTACCTAGCTATGAGACTAAGAATCAGTCAACCAGTGTAAGTGGCAGATTTTCCTCAGGTGGAGAACAAGGAACATATCTGTCCTCTGCCTGCTCCACAGCAAGATACACATCTGTGAGGGACTTCCTTGGCAGTCCAGTGATTAAGTCTCTGCACTTCAAATGTAAGGGGCACAGTTTCAATCCCTGATTGGGGGAAAAAAAAGATACAAATCTATGAATCTATACAAATGTAAAGTGGTGGAATTACTCAGTTAGAGAGGGGAAGAGATTAATTTTTTTTCTCTAGGATTCTCTGAAACAACTGGATGATGACCGAGTCCCGTTTAAAGATACTCATTGGTTTAAGAGGGTTTTCCACTAGTCATGGATGGATGTGAGAGTTGCACTATAAAGAAAGGCGGGAGGAAAAGGGGATGACAGAGGATGAGATGGTTGGATGGCATCATCAACTCTATGGACATGAGTGTGAGTAAACTCCGGGAGTTGGTGATGGATAGAAAGCCTGGCATGCTGCAGTCCATGGGGTCACAAAGAGTAGGACATGACTGAGCGACTGAACTGAATTGAAAGAGTCTTTGTCTATACAGACTTTTCAGTGCTTAGAAAGGGATGACCAGGGGTCAGGGTCTGCAAGCTGGTCAAGAATGCACACGAAGAGAGGGAACTATATTCAACATTTGGTAATAAACCATCATGGAAAAGAAGATGAAAAAGAATGTATAAGTGAGTTATTTTGCCGTACACCTGAAACTAACATGACATGGTACCTCAACTATATTTCAATAAAACATTTTTAAAAAAGAATGCACATGAGGGGTTGCCACAGGCTGCTTCTCCCCACTCTTCCCCTTTTCATACTCAAGTCTCATCCACTTCTAGGCTGACTTGACTAAGAGCAGAATCACTGAGCCTTGAGCACCTACTTCCTCTACTCTTAGTTATCTGCAGCCCCGTACCCACTGGGGAACTTCCCAGGTCTGCTTTTGCGTGCAGGTGGGAGAATCGGCTAGTGTGAAACAGTAGAAAAAGGAAGCCTGGTATGAAACAGGGATCCCAATAAGGCAAACTCTCTCAACCGAACATCCAGGCACTGAGTATCTCTAGGACAGATTCATTGCTGCCTGCCTTAGCCCCTCTGAGTTCCAATCCCATCTAAACCACTGATAAACTGGTGATGGCTTGGCTACATACTGGGTTGGCCAAAAAGTTCATTTGGGTTTGTCCATAGGATGGTACAGAAAAAGCCAAATTAACTTTCTGGCCAACCCTGTACTTACCCTTTTTTAGTCTGTTTCCTTGTCTATCATTTCCCCAGGAAATGAGGACAGTAAGAGCATGTCTTCCTTTTACCGGTTAAAAGAAACATGGTTGTCACAGACGCTCAATAGAAGCTAGGTCTTCCCTTTATTATGTTAGGATGCTTGAAGGCAATCACCATGTGTTTCTCATTCTAGTATTCCCCATTGTGTCTGAGATTGGCCCTCATATACAGTAGGTAATCAGTGAATGATTGGCTTGAACAAAACTCATTGAACTACAGCAGACCCTTTCACCTGATGAATCATTACCCTCCCTGGTTTGGGAGTTTGTCTAATTTATGAGGGATTAAGCCATGGGAAACATCATTGTGGACATCCAAGACTCTACCAGCACTCTCAGCATGCTTTATATATGCTTGCAAAGATATTCAAAACTTTGGTGTATTTTTCAAGCTTGCTATAAATAACTGTACTATGAATAGTTATGAGTTGCATACCAGAAACTAAAGTGGTACTGAGTGGTTTTTATCAAAGTGACTTCGGTTTTCACCTCTTATTCTCTCAACAGGCAGGCTGATCACACCAAGACAAGGTTACTGTGCCTCTAACAGAGCACCACGTCTGAAACTGAGGGGCATAAAGTACTTGGCCTTGGAGTTTAAATACTCACTCAGCTCCATGGATGGCGAGACCAATGAAGAAGATCACAAAGAGATGGTGTGTGTACCAAAACACTTCAAAATAAGACCTCCGGATGGTTTTGGTGGAGGATGTGATAATTAATATCAGGCACAGTGTAATGACGACTCCGGTGATGCCTGCCACCTTAGTCACAGCCACATACAGGCCTCCTTCAGGATTCTGTAAAATACACAGACACATACACAAACACACACACATTATTTGTATGCTCTCAGATGCAGGACTCCCTATCTGTAGAGTGTCCAATGAATAGGGCAATAGGTATGTTCTTTCCTTCTTTAGATAATCCTAACCATCCCTCAATAGGGTGGTATAGACTTTGAATTGTTGTTGTTTAGTTTCTCAGCTGTGGCTGACTCTCTTGCGACTCCATTGACTGTAGCCCACTAGGCTCCTCTGTCCATAGAATTCTCCAGACAAGAGTACTGGAGTGGGTTGCCATTTCCTTCTCCAGGGGATCTTTGTGACCCAGGGATCGAACCCACGTCTCCTGCACTGGCAGGAGAATTCTTTACCACTGAGCCATCGGGGAAGCCCATATAGATTTAGAATGGATAGTTCCAAATTAAAAATCTTACATGTTGAGGTGTCATTGGAAATATCAACTGATATACAGAAGTAGTTCTCAGTATCAGAAAAAAAAGGACATTTGTCAACTCTATGTCCTAAAAGTGTCAGAAGCTCTTTTCCTGCTTTGATTTGGAAAGTGTCATAATGCTTAGCTTGTAAAAGTATTCTGGGCATGCCACATCTTAGGCTATGTTCCTCCAAAGCAGATCCTGAGATGAGGATTCATGGGTAAGTGATTTTGAAAGAATGTGCTCCTGAAGAAACTGGTAAGAGAATGGTTAACAGGACAGGAAAGAGGAACATGTCAAGTCAAATAAGAGGGTGTTGTTCAGTGGCTTAGTCATGTCCCATGGGCTGCAGACCACCAGGCTCCCCTGTCCTCCACTATGTCCCGGAGTTTGCTCAAATTCATATCCATTGAGTCGGTGATGCTATCTAACCATCTCATCCTCTGCTGCCCCCCTTTCCTTTGCCTTCAATCTTTCCCTGCATCAGGGTCCTTTCCAAGAGGGTGATCTTGGGCCAAATCTTCAGCCTGATGCTGCAGGGAAACTGCAGAGGGTCAAACACATCTCAGTGTTTATCCTGACTATAGGCAAAAAAGCTGGGTTTTTATGGCCTGAACTCGTCAGTTATTGGTTAAGACCAGCTCAGCGAGATAGCTATCTAGGCCCTTTCACATCTTGGAGCTTGTGGGGAAAGGGCCTCCAGTAGCCCCAGGGCAATCCTCTGAGGAAGAAACACAAATACAGGCAATTGAAAATGAAAGCACACAGAAGGGCAGGGGAGCACAGACAATAGAAGTGTGATCTGGGCCCAGCACTGCAGTGTCAGCTCACTTGATATATTTGCAGTGCCACCTCTATATATCATTGTATAAATAAAAGAAAAGTCATCCAGGACATCATACAAAAAGAATTCCTATTTTATTTGATGCTGTTTAATTCTGTCCCTAAATAGATCACATTTTTTAATATCAGCCTGAGGATAATGATTTCTGCAAAATTAAAGGACTTTTTTGTAATCTAAACGGCAAGAAAATGTGTTTAGAATTCAGTGTATAGTGAGTGATTTGATTCAGATATCCTACCCAATCACTGGGCACATGAAAATGATTTTGACCTTCTCCCTCTGAGTGTAGAAGGCTCTAGCAACTACTGGAAGTGAAGAAGTCCTTGCCTATGGATTGCCCATATGGCTGCTGCTGGAGCAATTAGCAGACAAAGGCCACCTCTCAGATGTTGTAAGCAAGGAAGAGGAAAAGCATTGCTGATGGGTATCAGCTGGTAGCTGACCTGGTATTAACACCTCAGCCAGAAGCTTCCCTATTTCACATAAACAGTTTCACAGAACACCAACATCAGACAAGGTCATTCTGTGACCTTGTCATTCAAGACCAGTCAAGACAAACACATGCCTGACTGCTGCTTCTTAGCCTATTACAGACTTAGCCCCATTCTTCTGCCTCCTAGAAAAAAAAATTATTAAGATACCTAATGCTGGAACTATCCCCAATTCCGGACTGACTCTGATCCAGAGCAAATGCTTGTTTTCTGAAACCCCTCCCAAATCATCTGACACAAATCCCACAACAAGCCTTTCTCAACATCCTCCTGAGAAACCCCAGATTTCCTCAGAGTGTGAGGTTTCTTTGCTGCTGCTGCTGCTGCTGCTAAGTCGCTTCAGTCGTGTCCAACTCTGTGCGACACCATAGATGGCAGCCCATCAGGCTCCCCTGTCCCTGGGATTCTCCAGGCAAGAACACTGGAGTGGGTTGCCATTTCCTTCTCCAATGCATGAAAGTGAAAAGTGAAAGTGAAGTCGCTCAGTTGTGTCTGACTCTTAGCGACCCCATGGACTGTAGCCCACCAGGCTCCTCCATCCATGGGATTTTCCAGGCAAGAGTACTGGAGTGGGTTGCCATTGCCTTCTCCATTCTTTGCTGCAGTAAGTAATAAACCCAAGTTTGTTTGACTAGACGATGTTCCTGGCTTTCTTTTGACTGCTGGGCCTTGTCAAGGATAAGCCTGAGTTGCTCCAGGCTTCATGTATACTGTTCTTACAGGCGAGTTTAAGAAACTGAAAAACATCTCGTGACCTTCCACATTTAGCATGAGGAGTATGGGAGGCATTTTTTCTGTGCCCACATTCTTAGAACCTACAGACCTGGCCCTCTGATATAGTCAGTCTACTTTTGTCATTGTTGCTGTTCTGATCAAGTAAAATTGTTCACTCACTGAAATCTAATCCTCAGTTTTAATAATCTAGAGAACATCTGAATTAGGAAATTAGAGGCTTACCTTGATTCTCTGTCGAACAAAATTGAGGTAAGTTTCATTGGGCTTATCTCCAATGTCAGAGAGTGCTATTGAATAAGGATCAGAATTGTTGACGCGGGCATTCACACACCACTCCACATTAAATAGATGTGCAATGGTGTGAATTGCTAAACAGGGCAGAGAAGAGAAACAAAGAGGGTGAGTGGTGTACATAATTTTATTTGGAGTTGAGTTTCTGGCTACAGTCCCTGTGTGTGTATGTGTGTATCTGTGTGATGCTCAGTCGCTCAGTCATGTCTGACTCACTGTGATCCCATGAACTGTAGCCTGCCAGGCTTCTCTGTCCATGGAATTTTCCAGGAAGAATAGTGGAGTGGGTTGCCATTTCCTGACTCTATGATAAAGTAGTGGAGATTTGATAAGGATCCCTTCTTACACCAACACCACTTTCTTAATAATTATAATAATAAAACAAAATATTTAATACTTATAAATACATGAATACTATTATATATACATATATAAAAATAATAAAAATAAAATGTTTAGCTCATAATGTCTATCTTAGATTCTCAATCTATGGGCTATGGTCCTTGTAGAGTTACTGCAAGAAATCCATGAATCTATATGTTCAACCAAGTATTTTTTAAAAAATGAATGAACAAAAGTTCTTACATGTGAACTAACAAACAATTTTCACATTAAAAAGTTTGCAAAAGGGGGAGTGCACTGGGATTTTATCACAAGAGCCTTAGGGAATAACATTTTAAGACCTGAAGGAATAAATCCTAATGTTGGATGGCAGAAAGAGTGTTGAATATTTTTCTAACAGAACTCATTCAAAAAATTATCTCAACCTACCTGCAAAGGCTGATATCTTATTTTAAAAGTATCTTAGAGGGAATACTCTGGTTCCAAGTTTTCTTTGCAGTCTCAAATATCTGAATGAACTTACCAGTGTGAAGTGCAATCATCCATGCCACCATTTTATGAAAGGTGAGGTTCCTGTCCAGTTGTCTCCGAATTCTTGTTGAGCAGCACTTTGGATTAAAGGGAAAAATAATAATTGTTAACAAGAAAGTTTTCTTTGTGTCAGATATTAGACACATCATTTCTCATTTAATTGTTACAACCAATTCTCTTACAAAAAAAAAACCTATATCATACTACCCATTTGACAGATAAGAAAACTGAGGCTCAGATAGGTCAAACAGCCAATGAGTAGTATGGTTGGCTTAAGCAATGTTTTAGTTTCTCATACTATTAACATAAAAAGCCTCGCATGGAATTCATTGCTTAATTGTATAAAACATGAATTTGGACAGAAAGCATCTATCTATATAGCTTCTAGTTCAGATTAATTTATTCAATAAAGAGAGGATATAGAAATTTTATAAGGACAGGGATGCCCTCAAAGATCTGAAGGTCCAGTGGGGGCACAGACAAATGAACAGTTCTACAACAAGTGAATAGTTTTAGAATAGCACTCTTCCAGGAAATACACACTATGAGAGGCAGAAAAGTGTCCACCTGCACATGTTGACAGAGACAACAAAACAAGGGAAATCATTAAAACAATCACAGCAAAAATAACAAAAGCCAAGGGTATTTACAAAGAGCTTGTGCAGAAGTGTTTCACATGCATTGACTCATTTCATTCTTACATTAATTCTATGTGGGAGGTACCATTATTATCACCACATGACAGGCATAGAGAGGTTACCTTCCCCTAGGTTTCATAGTTAATAAGTGACAGAGTTGGCTGGGGTCTGAACCCCAGTTCCCTGATGCTAGAGATATCAACAATCTGATATTTCATACTTTTATGATTACCTTGGCATTACAGTGGAATTATGGCCAATTAGTGTAATTTTCGTACAAACACATGTTAGAGGCTGTGGGTTTCAATGCTTCAATCTGGATTCAGGTCATCACCCGAAATAGAGAAAAAAACCTTGCTTTTTGGTTGAATTGGAACCTTGTTTTCCTGAAAAGGGGTCAAGTGCTCGCTCTGGCTGCTTTGTTTCCAAGGGTAGATGTACTGGCATATAGATCCAGAAAACTTTTAAGGAGACCAAAGCGAAAAAACCCCAAAACAAAACAAAAAACTTAGGTATTATAAATAACTGGTTCTAAACATGTTTAATTTTAATACAGGGGTATTAAATATTTGACTTACTTATTTTTAATAAAATATTCTGGTTTCATAGAAAAAACTAGAATTACATGGAAAATTGTGCTTACTCCACTATCTTGGAGTTAGTTACATTTAGGAAGGGCAAGCTGTTTGGATCATGAAAGCAGACTCCTGAAAGTGCAGAAATACTAGTAAGGAAGACACATGATTCCAGAAAAAGGGAAAAAAAAAACAATTAGGCTTTGTTGAGTGCCTTCTATGAGCCAAGCAGCTTATCCATAATCACTACACCATTTAATATAACCAGATAAATATTACTATTTTCATTTTTCAGATAACAAAACTGAAGCTTCCCAGATGGCTCAGTGGTAAACAATCTGCCTGCCAAGCAGGAGACCCAGGTTTGACCCTTGGGTAGGGAAGATCCCCTGGAGAAGAGAATGGGAACCCACTCCAGTATTCTTGCCTGGAGAATCCCCATGGACAGAGGAGCCCGGTGGGCTACAGTCCATGGGGTTGTAAGAGTCAGACATGACTTAGTAACTAAACCACCACCATATACATTTTATTAAAAGGAAAAACAGAGACTTGTATTCACTAAAGAGTTAGTAAAATGGGGTCCTACCAGGGCACCAATTCCTCATTTTTTTCCCAGCCACCCTCTATAATGTGGTCAGGAATGGCAAACACATCCAAAGAGAAGCCTATATCATGATTATACCAGGCTTCCAGATACAATTTCCTCATTGTTTCCTGACAAGGAGGGGTGGTGGTGAGATGGTTGGTTGGGAAGGGAGGGCTTTGCTGCCTGTAACTGACCAGGGCTTTATTCTTCCTCGCTACCATGCAGATACCATTTTTATGCTTTTGAGTCACTTGTGAATTACCACCAGCCACCTATTAATGACCCCAGCTGCCATCATGCACCATAGCTTCTTTGCTGAATAACCAGTGACTTCTTTTTTTTTAGAAAAAAGATTTATCTATTTGGCTGTGCTGGGTCTTAGTTGTGGCATGAGGGGTCCTCAGTAGAGACACGCAGGATCTTGTTCCCTAACCAGGGATTGAACCCTGGGCCCCTGTATTGGGAGCATGGAGCCTTAGCCACAGGACAATCAGGGAACTTTCACTCCAGTGACTTATAATGGGGAGGTCCTCTGTTACTGTCAGCTAAAGTCTTGCTCAATCTCAATAAGTTAACATTCAAGTGCTAGGGAGATTACTGAGTCACCTTGGCAGATTTCTACGCTTGATTCAAACTGCAAGAGAAAAAAATTTTTAAAAGTTGAGAAACAGAACTAGGAAGAAGTGCATATTTAATGGAGCATAACATTAGCTTCTGTAACATTAGTGTTACGGAAACTTTAAAGTTCTATTTTATGTACCCCTGGTCTCACCACAAATGCCATAAATGAATCTGAATTAGATATCTATATGCAATTTGAGAGAAATTGCAAAGCCAGCCTTGACTCTACAGAACTCAGGCAAAGAAGCTGACAGAAACCTGGAAGCATTAGAATATGCAATAAATATGAAGATCATCACTGGATTCGTATAGGACTGTCTATAATTTTAAAATCTATATTTATCTTCTATATCTTCCATAAAACTCTAAGCTCTCTGACCTCATGGCTCATCCATGTCTTACCCTCTACTGACTATGTGTCCCCATGCCTAGCACATAGTTAGTGCTCAACAAATATTTGTTCACTGACAACTCACTAGTTACAGACTTAGTCAATTAATATAATTTTAAAATATCATTCATATCTGTTCTTACATTCACATTATTTCATTTGCTTTTTAGCTAAAAACAACAACAAAGAGAAAAAAAAAAAAACAACTACGAGACAGGAAGTCTAAGAGCCATGCCCTGGACATGTTAGATACAGGGCTACGTTGAGAGCCTCTGACTCTCAGGCTATATAAGGTTATAGAAAAGAGCGCACTCTCTCATGTTTCTGTTTCTTTCTGATCTTCAGACTAGAACTTCCATCCAAGCTGAGGTTGTTAACGTTTCTTTAGGGATGTCTGTCTGCTGAATCCCACCATTCCCCATTTCCCTCAACAGAGCAGGCTCAGAGTGTTTACCCCTATCTTCCCTTGGAAAGGTCAACCCTGGAGTTTTCTTTCTCCAGCTAACCAGAAGGATTATAAAACCAGCTCTAAAGGATTAAGACCATTAGACACTGAAGTTCTGTGACTGTTTAGTTTTCATAAAGGCCAACTAATAAAACCTTGAATCTACAACATCCTTGCCACTTCTAGGTTAGGTTATTCAGCCTGCCCAAACATTCATATATTTGATGGACTTCCTAAGACTATAACAGCACCACAAGACTTTTGAGTTTAGGTGGCAAGTGGGAAAGTGAACAGGCTCTGGGGGCACAAACACCTGGGTTGGAACCTCAACACTCTCACTGAATTTCATCCCCACCTCATTGGCCTGACATGCAGATTTCATGGAGGTAAGGTTTATGAAGACTCAGTAAGCGGCAGCTGTTACTGTGTCCAATGAGTCACAGTATGTCTATTCATGTTAATCCCAATCAGAAAAGAAGGTTCTTTGCCAAGTTCACATTTCAGGTTGGGAAATCTGGAAGGAAGGACACACCCCATCTATAAAAGAATGTTACTTGCTCCTCATTTTTGAAAAATGCATTCTTTGATGTACAGGTCTCTCTACTTAGAGAGCTGAACTTCTCTGCAATTTGAAGAACAGCCTCATTTCACCCTTGTCTTTAGAGACCTCATTAGAATCTTCACTCCCTTAAGGTCACAGGAACCCTAAAAGTGGCCATTACAACATGTGCTGATCATAGCCACGAAACGGCAGTGCAATTTGAGCCTGTGGAGTAACAAAGATTTCTTAACAGGCTGTCCTAGTGAAAACACTGCCTGTTTCTCAGGGTTTACTTCCTCTAAATAGAAACTACTTGAACAGGAGGTATTGGGGGAGAATAAAACAGCTACAGTCCCTGAACTTCATTTAGAAAATGTTCAGATGTTGTACTTTACAGGTCGCTCTTCAAGAAAACTTTTCAATTGCCATATGATCCAGCAATTCCACTCCTTGGCATATATCCAGACAAAACTATAATTCAAAAAGATATGCACCCCTATGTTCATAGCAGCACTGTTTACAGTAGCTGAGACATGGAAACAACCTAAATAAGTGTTCATCAGCAGATGAATGCATAAGAAGATGTGGTACACATATACAATGAAATATTATTCAGCCATAAAAAAGAACAAAATAGTGCCCTTTACAGCAACATAGATGCAACTAGAGATCATCATACTAAGTGCAAAAAGTCAGAAAGAGAAAGAAAATCCCATATATGTGGAATCTAAAATACGACACAAATGAACCTATCTACAAAACAGAAATGGAGTCGCAGAAATAGAGAACAGACATGTGGTTGCCAAAAGGGCGGAGTGTTGGGGAGGGATGGAGTTCGGTACTAGCAGATGTAGATCATTACATTTAGAATGGATGAACAACAAGGTCCTACTGTATAGAGCAGGGAACTATAGTCAATGTCCTGTGACAAACTATAATGGAAGAGGATATAAAGGAGAATGTATGTATATATATAACTTAGTCACTTTGGTATACAGTGCAGATTAACACAACACTATCAATCAATTATACTTCAATAAAAAATAAAACTTTTCCATCAAATGGAGTTCTACCTCTGTGGTTTCTTAGGTTGGGAAGATTATTTTGGAAATCATTGTGATCAATGTGTTAGTTATGGCTTGTTAACCTATATTTGTAAATCAAGTCTTGTATTGTTCTTAAAGAAAAAAAAAATCTCCTTAGGATCAATGTGAATTTAGTAAGACTAGGGAAAAGCGAGGTAGAGTTCAAGGCAAGTTCTAATTGTTATTGACAGTTTAGATCATTTTCCTTCCCCCATGGAGTCACTGATTACCAACTAAGATTAACACCTAAGCTATACATTTCAGACCCAAGTTTACTAGCAAAGCTCCAACTTGACCTCAGGTATCTACCATTTAAAATCCTTACACCCTCATCAAAGTAGATTGCTTGCTTCTCTCCACTATAAATGACTTCTATTTAATAGGTCATTTATTAAAAAGCTAGTTAATATAAAAGGAACATTTTATTAAAAGGAAAAACAGAGGCTGCATGCATGCTAAGTCATGTCCAATTCTTTGCAACCCCATGAACAGTAGCTCACCAGGCTCCTCTGTCAGTGGGATTTTCCAGGCAAGAATACTGCAGTGGGTTGCCATTTCCTAATCCAGGGAATCTTCCTGACTCAGGGATCGAACCTGGGTCCCCTGCATTGCAGGCAGGTTCTTTACCACTGAGCCGGCAGGGAAGCCCCCAAACAGAGGCAACTAGTCACTAATGAGCAATGGAATGGGTTCTCCCAGGCATCGGCCCCTAAGTTTGGAAGAGCTACCCTCTGTGGTGTGGTCAGGAATGGCCAACACAGCTAAAAAGAAGCCACAAGTCATGACCACACAGGACTTTCAATATGGTTTCTTCACCATTTCCTGTGCTTTATATCTTCTACAAGCTTATTTTTATCCGTTATGCCCATATCCGATGCCACCTCCTCTAAGAATTCTTTTTTCATCTCCCGCACCACCTGATATAATTTCCTTTGCCTTTGCTTGATTCCCTGTAGCTCCTTCTCTGTAACATTTTGTGGGACCCACCACATTTTGCTTTGTATCATATTTGAGTATGTATGTAGATTCCAAGTTCCTTGCTTCTCATCTTTGTATAACAATAAGAAATTTGTATACCATTTTACGATTACAAAAGTTCTTCCTACATAATCTTTTTTTTCTTCCAGCATAGTATATTAGGGGTTCAGTAGACTATTGAAGTGAGGGTGAAAGAGCCTGGGGCATTTAGAAAGCTCTGAACTCCTCAGTTCCATGGATCAAACACCTGTCACATTCATTGCATAGTGACTCATGGCTCATTGTTCCCATCTTCTTGGGATATTATCCACCAAAGAGATTTTCTCTGACTTAAAAATTTTGAAAAACATGACACTATGAGATTAATCCCCAAATTTCACATCAGTCTCATAAATTTCTATATGTATATATATATAAAATGTCATATTATGTATATTTGTCTGTGTGTGTGTGTACATGTACTTTATTGCTATTGTGGAGGTATAGGTAGATTGGTTGTTTTGTTTTTTAGGGGGTTTTGTTTTGTTTTCAATGTCTGTTCCAGGTTAAAAGGTTGTCTCAGGGAGCTCCATCGACAGATAATATAAAAATAAACTAGAGAATCAAGCATGGCTTGATTGTATAATGAATATTGTACAGTGGTTGGAATTGTCATAAACCTTTGGTTTGCTTTTCCTATAAAAGGGTGTTGAGCTTGATGGCCTTCGAAATTTTGAGGAACTCAAACTTTGTAAACGTTGGTTCTTACCGCACTGGAACCCCTGAGGAAGGAGAGCAGATTTCGACAGACAGGCAGCAGAATCAGCATGCAGTTGAAATTCAGGCAGGCTGCAGGGGCTCTGGCCAGGGCCAGCGCTGACTGGAAAGGGCAGGATGAAAAGCAAGTGACTCCAGTGAGCCCAGAACACCCTCCCCCTCTCATTCCGGCCCCCCAACCCCCAGGCTTCCGAGCAAGCACGAGGACCACACTCCAGAGACATCAAGTTATCTGGGAACGAAGGTTCTTCAGAGCCAAGGATTTATTTTTAAGGCCTCGCTCCCCACCCCAACATTTTTATTATGAACATTTTCAAACACAAAGAGAATCTGAAATAATTTCACAATGAATACCTGCTTATTCATCTCCCAGTTCTACCTTTTACATTTTATGAAGCTTGCTTTAGTACATGTCTATTAATCTACCCATTCATCTGCCTACCTCTGTATCCATCAATGCATCTGCCTACCTCTGTATCCATCAATGCATCTGCCTACCTCTGTATCCATCAATGCATCTTATTTTTGATGCATTTCCAAGTTGCAGACATCAGTTCACTTCCTCCTAAATAGCTCGGTATGCATATCATTAATTAGAGTTCAATATAGAAACTGGGGCTTTGTAAAGAAGATTTTCTTAGCACTTAGACTAACCTCAACAGTAACTAAGTTGGTATGGTGTAATGCTTTGGCATTAAAACTGCTCCTTGTAATGCCTAAAGAAATTGCATATATGCAATTAAATATGGGGGGAGGAAAATGCAAAAGGAAATCATCCTTTTCAGCATCAACCTGAATAAATTAACAATTATAATAACATAGTATAATTATATGCTATAATATGTATGTATATGATGCATAATACATATTATAATTAGTATCATTAAGTAATCAATTTGTGGTTTCAGCATGATGTAACAAATGACATCCTCTGAGGCAGCCCTAATTGTAATTATTTCATTTATGATGAAAAAGAACTCTGGCAGTTCAAGGAAACTGAGAATGCTAATGGACCCAAGGAAAGGCAGGGGCCTTTGCTCCGCCAGTCTAGTCAACGGATGTGACCTTTGGGCAAGTTCCTCAAAGGCTCCATATGAAGGGAGAGGCTTATTTCCTGAAGATTATTTCATAACATGTCACTAGGGCTTTTCATGCAAAAAAGTAGTAGGAATCAGATGATTTAGAGAATACAGAAAGTCCCACTTGTGCTACCTGTGTCACCCTGGATGGATCTCTTCAACCTGGCCATCTATTCCAGAGTCAGTATTAGATTTCTCCTTTAAGCTAAACAGGTGCATAGCAGTTCTTGGGAGGGGAAGGTTGCTGCTAGGACCTTCTGCCACCCTTCTGTTTGTCCCACACTGGAAGACCTAAAGACTCTTGCTCAGGGGGCTGAATGGAGGGACTGAGGCCCATAGTACTGTTGGGTTGATCAGAATATTTCTTTAAAATGTTAAGAGGAATAGGAACAAGAATCTCTGATTAGACATGGGAGCCAGTCAATACCATAGGATATGGAACTTATACTTACCCCAAGAAGTTTTCGAGTGTAAAAGAACTTATCTGGGATATCATAAACCCGGTAGTACCAGACAAAGAGGAAGACGTTCATCCCCAGCCATACCAGCTGCACAAATAGAAATGGTTGCATGAAGTTTTCAAGTTACAACAGGCAAATTTCACACCAGGTTGGAGTCAGAAGACTTCCCCATGGACAGCCCTCAATAAAGGTGGTTACAAAGCTGGGTGGAACCAGCTTCAAACCAGCTCTTTCCTGCAAAGATGTCTCTGCACTTTGGTAGTAACCTTTCCACTCTGTCTTGTCCCCTGTGATTGTTCTACTATTTGCCCACTATGCCGTTATTCTCTGTCTATCTCTTCTTGTTTCTTTCTCCTTCTCTTAGGTTGATAGATGATAGCAAGTGACTTGAAGGGAAAGGAATCTGTTACTATGCTGTCTCTCACACCAGGAAGACTCTGTTCGATTCTCAGTTCTCACAGGCGGAAGATCTCCCTCCATCACACAGCATCTTGCCCCAGTTAGTGGGAGTCTCCTCAGCTAAAATGGCAAGTCTTTAATTCTACTTGATGAATTTTGCTTCAAATGAGCATCAATGAGGGCATGACTGCATGCTAAGTTGCTTCAGTCATAGCTGACTCTTTGTGACCCTATGGACTGTAGCCTGCCAGGCTCTTCTGTCCATGGGATTCTCCAGGCAAGAGTACTGGAGTGGGTTGCTATGTCCTCGTTCAGGAGATCTTCCCAGCCCAGGGAATGAACCTGCATCTCTTGTGTCTCCTTCATTGGCATGCAGGTTCTTTTCCAATAGAGCCACTTGGGAAGCCCAAGGGGATGAGAGGCATGGGATTTATTATTATTATTATTATTATTATTAAAAGGAGATTCTTCTAGACTGGCGTGTTGATTTCATCTCAAGCACTGACTGCATCCAACAATGACTCTGCCCAGTGCTCCATCTTCAGGTCCCCAGTGGCTATCTTTTCTTAATTGAGCTTTCAGTTTATTTAATGTCCTTCAATGCTGGAAACTAGTCTCTCTTTACAAAGAAGAAAGTGCTAAAGCCACTTCTCCATTTCCTAACTTTGTCATGTTTACTCTTGATTTCCAAGCTGTGTCTTCACTTTCAAGTATATGAATGCATAATTTAGATGGAGGTCATTTCCCTGGGAAAACTGTGGTAAGGGCTAAAAGTATAATTTGAACTTAGTTTCTATAGGAGTGATCTGTTCTTAAAACAGAAATGAAAAGTCATATTTACTTCATGACAAATTCTTTCAAAAATTTCACTCATAGGTGTCCTTTTAAAAAATCTGGATAATACTTTCATTGGCTACTGGAAAAGCTACTTCTAAATCATATTTCTAAGATATGAAATCATATTTCATATCTTCTATCTATTGCTTTGCTGAGACCACCACCTTAAAATAATAGTTAATATTTGTTATGTTAAAAACTAAAGAAATCAACATGTCTATTAGAAAAATCACCATATCTTTACTTAAAAGTTGTTTCTCATGATAGATTATATTAACTTATATACAACTATGTGTAATATATATGATACATACATTATACACATATATCTAGATAGTTTACTTCAATTCCTTTTCCTTGACTTAAAAAAAAAAAAACTTCATAAATAACTAAAGTTTACCTCAGAAGAAAGAAGATACTTCTTAAAAAGAGAAAATTGAGAAATTCAATTATTTTTGGTGTAATTAATAAATTACAGGCCAATTTCCCGTATATCAGCCAATCTTGTATTTGTTATCTGGAAAACTGTATAAAGTTTCAATTGCCCATTTTTAGGTGGTATAAGTACATAAAAAATAGAAAAATTTGCTTCTAAGTAAACATTATAACCAATTCATATTCAGGGATTGTTATCATGAAATGTCTTCTACTCCCACTGTGAAAGCTGGCTAATTTAGTACTTCTAAAGAATTCCAGAAATAAACTAGGCGAAGTGAGCCCCTAGATGCATTCCTTCCATGAGTAAATTTGGAAGAATGGACTTATTCTGTATCCATCAGATGGATACACGTTCACATAAATAAGTTTCAACACAATTTCTCAAATGAATGAAATAAAGCTTTGCTCTATTTACATTTTCAAGAAAACATAGACAAGTTAGAGAATTTGTAATTTCTTTCTTATTGGTACTTACAATGACAAAGATGGAGATGCCCTCATTCACAGCCCAGTTCCCCATGGTAGCAGAGGTTCAATGCCTTGAGTTTGCCTTTCTTCTCTGCTATACTTCTTCTTCCCATGAGGAAATGAAAACAGCAGCCTTGGGGCAATATGTTTCCTTTTCTATTGTCAGAAATTAGCTAATCATTGGTCAACTGAAAAGCTTGTTTTCATAACAAATTTAAATCTTTAAACCACAAAAAAAAAAGACAGAAAAAAGTCTACAATGATCCAATCACAATTAAACATAGTGAGAAATGAAACTAATTTCTACAACTGAGAGGCAAATAACAGTGTAATTCAGTGAATTAATTTTTGGACTGACTGGTTAGCAAATGGCAATTTTTAAAAAGTCACCCAACTAGCCATGACTTCGTGTTAGGTAAAAAAAAAAAAAAATTAGATAGATGTGATCTTTTTTGATAGGCTAGAGCAGCATTTATAATCTTACTGAGAAAACTAATAACAATAATGATAGCTGATATTTATACCATGCTTACATTATGCCAATTTTCTAAGATACATATGTGTGTATGTATGTACATACACACACACACACATATATATAAGTCGATACACATCTATGTGTGTGTCTACACACAAAGGCACCCATATACACACATATATAAATTCAGTATGTAAATAAATTAATTTGATCTAATATTATACCTTATAAAGTAGTTTCTATTATTATGGTTACATTTACAGATGAGGAAACTGAGACCCAGAGCAGTTAAGTTACTTGGCAAGGTCATACAATTAGGAAACTGTGGAGTTAGGATTTGAAAGCCAAGTAATTTGGCCATACTTTGACCTTGATACCAAAATAAAAAAGCCTGACAGTGGCAACCCCATCCCAAATCACTTCCAATACAACTATGGGAAAAGAAAACAACAAACAGGCCAAAATGTTTGGATGGCTGTAGTAGTCCCAGGTTGAGAGGTCAATTTTCTAGGCAGGGTAGGTAAACAGGGTCAGAACAAAGGTATGTTTGAGGTGGTGGATGTCAAAAGTTAGATTTAGAATCCCCCCAACCCCGCCCGACTCCCACACAGTCCTTAGGACATGAAAGAGACAAGGGTAGGGTGGTAATGCCACTACGAGTTCAAAGTTGATTAACTGCATCAAGGTGGTTGTAGAACAGCTAGAGTAGAGAGGTAAAAGAAGAAACTGGAGGAGCAAAAGGGAAAAAGAGAAGAAAAAAGGGAAAGAGAGGCCTGAACTATTTGGGTTGGTGTCTACTGAAGCACTTGAGACAACCTGCAGAGTTGTGACCATGAGTAAAGTAATTATTTTTCACCTTTTAATATTTAAGGAAAGGTACTCAACTGTGACTTTCTGCATGGCTCTTGAATCATGCGTAACCCACATCAAGGACAGTCAGCTTCATGGTTCAGTTACACACAGAGATGAATTCAAAGAAACACAGACAATCAAGTTATGTGTCAGTAATTTGCCTCTCTGCTCTGGGATCTATTCCTCACCCTTTTCTTTTTCTGTTCTGTTTTAGAGAGAGTTGTATTTGCCAGGCTCCTTGGCCCACTGGCTTCTGGGATGTTCAGTCAAACTGGAGGATGAGGAGCAGGCGAGGAGTCAGAGTGCTTCTTCCTCTGGCTTTCGGCTGCAAGAGGGGTCTCAGAAGTGCTTGCCTTTAACCAGAAACTACAGCTTCCACCAGTCAGCCTTTCTCCCTGTGGCCTGAGCTCCTGCTGGCCATCATCACTATAGGTCCAGCTCTTACCAGATGGCCCTTGCTTCTGGGCCTGATTACACTAACCCCTCCCAGGTTCCCTCCAACCCGGAGGGCAGTCACCACTTCCTGTAGCTGTTAATCTTTTTGTTGCCTCTGCACCCACATTGAGATTCTCCACTTTCACATCATCCATGTAGCAAATCCCTGGTGTGAAATTCCCTCTGTTGAAACAGGGTGGTTTCTGTTTTTCTGACTGGACTTTGCCTGATACAGAAAGTAATTCAGACCTGTACTCATTTTCTCATGGAATTAAAGAAGTGAGGCATGTATGCCTAAAGAGGAATAAAACACCTTAAAATCTGTGCTCTCTCTTCCTGCCACTCGCAAACTCTTCCACAGGGATGATTCCTGCTCCATCAGAGTCTTTGAAACTTACCAAAGTAGTCCACTGACAGATGAAAGGATGAAGAAGATGTGCTACATAAATACAATGGAATATTGTGCTGTGCTTAGTTGCTCAGTTGTGTCCGACTCTTTGTGACCCTATGGACTGTAGCCCACCAGGCTATACAGTCCATGGAATTCTCCAGGCAAGAATATTGGAGTGGGTTGCCATACTCTACTCTAGGGGATCTTCCCAACCCAGGGATCAAAGCCAGGTCTCCTCCTCTGCAGGCAGATTTGTTACCATCTGAGCCACCAGGGAAGCATATTACTCAACCATGAAAAGGAAAGAAATTGGGTCATTTATAGAGATGTGGATGGACCTAGAGTCTGTCATATCAACTGAAGTAAGTCAGAAAGAGAAAAACAAATATATATTAACACATATATGTGGAATCTAGAAAAATGGTTCAGATGAATCTGTTTGCAGGGCAGGAATAGAGATGCAGATGTGGAGATTGGATAAGTGGACATGGTGGGGCGATGGGATGAATTGGGAGATTAGAACTGATATATATACACTACCATGTTCCCTGGTGGCTCAGAGGTTAAAGCATCTGCTTCCAATGCAGGAGACCTGGGTTCGATCCCTGGGTCAAGAAGATCCCCTGGAGAAGGAAATGGCAATCCACTCCAGTATTCTTGCCTGGAGATCCCATGGACCGAGAAGCCTAGTAGGTTACAGTCCACGGGGTCGCAAAGAGTCGGACACGACTGAGCGACTTCACCTTCACCTTCACCTTCACCATGTGTAAAACAGATGGCTAGTGGGAACCTGCCATACAGGGAGCTCAGCTTTGTGGTCTGAGGTGGGGTGGGGAGGGGGTGTATGTATGAGGCAGGTCCAAGAGAGAGAAGATATATATATATACATACACACACACACACAGACACACACACACATATAGCAAATTCACTTCATTGTACAGCAGAAACCTACACTACATTGTACAGCAACTATACCCCAATTAAAAACAGAACAATACTTGCCAAAGTCTTCCCCTCTCCACCCCTCCCCGCTTCTCTCTTTCCTAACCTACTGGCTTATCGTCCCCTTACCCTACCTATCTTAAACTTCAAGTCTCTTCCACATTTTGTCATCTACCTCCCAAGGACCGTGCTCTGCTGGGGCAGCAATTGCAAGGGGACCATAGATACTCATGTACTAGGAAATAATGCTCCTTGAACATTTCCTAACTCCTTTCCCCTCCCTCCACAGTTTAAGAAGAAAATTCAAAACAGAAAGAATATTTTTATGGGTGATCAACCATTCCTTCCTATGGCTTCTTTTTTCTCCTTTATAAAAGTAATCACAGGGCTGTGAGTAGAGATGTCTTGAGAGATTTAAGAACCTCAATCAGTTTCACAGCTGGAGGAAGAGAGCTCAGTTGCAGTGAAGAGTAAAATCTTTCTTTTATAGCAAGTAACTTCCCTTTTGAGAACACTGTTCAAGTTAATTTCAATGTGCTCTGCTCTTGAAAAGACAAGCAGAAAGTTTGATAAAGGAGCAACAGGTATTGGTTGACTGGTATTGACTGGACATGGAGAATGAAGAAAATTGAACCTCTATGCATCAGCTAATAGTTTATCTTCTCCCGGTCACTTGGGCTTCCATTGCCTCCTAAGCTGTTAGTGTCAAGTTAGACTGTGATGAATGCAAGAAAGTGTTCAACCTTCTAGCAGGCAGTAATGACAATGACCAACACCATCAGCTTGTGATTGAAATCCTAGACACCTCTTGTGGAGGGAAAAAAGAGAGACGCAGACCCATGTCTCTAGGAGATCCCTAGATTTTGCATTCTGAGTATAATTCTTTTTCCGATTTGTCAAATTAAAAAAGTATGTGAAAGTGAAAGTTGTGCAGTCACGTTTGACTCCTTGTGACCCCATGGACTATAGCCTGCCAGGCTCCTCTGTCCATGGAATTCTCCAGACAAGAATACTGAAGTGAGTAGCCATTCCCTTCTCCAGGGCATCTTTCTGACTCAAGGATTGAACTTGGGTCTCCCGCACTGCAGGCAGATTCTTTGCCATATGAGCCACCAGGGAAGCTTTGTCAAAAAAAAAAAAAAAGTATACTAAAGTTATTTCCAGAAGGATGTATGGAAATGGTAAAGAAAGGCAGGTATGTTACTGCACTAAGATTCCTGAGAAATTTCATTCCTGGTAATGATGAAAAATGGATTATCTCCACTGTGCAAGCTATTCTTTTCAGAACTACCATGTTCCTACTCTCTATGCATCCGTGAGTTACGTGGCCCCACTTCCCTTGCTTAAGGATAACTAATGAGAGGACTTCATCCTCCTGGAAATAGTAACTGTCTCAGGGATGGGCACTTGACCCAAATGAGGCCAATGAGAATTCCTTTTGCACAAGGAGGGAATTTTTAGGGTCTATGGAGGTGAGAGAGCGAAGCTCTTCTTTCTTTGTTCTTTGTGAGTATGCATGTCTGCTGCTGCCACTGACCATCTCTACTACTTTGTGCCAAGAAGCTGCATAAGAATCATGCCAACACAAAATCAGATCAGTAGGTGGGGAAGGAGTGAGAGGTCTGAAGACAAATATAATAGCATTTGCTTTCTGGGTCTGATCTACCTGAGACACTTGGATATCTCAGTTATTCTTGCAGATTGGGTTTCCTGGAAGTACATTCCAAGTTGGAGATTAGTGCTGAGGAGTTTGATCTGAGAGTGTCTTGGAGGCACGCACCCGCGTAAAGGAAAAATAAGGAAACAGCAGTGGGCAGAAGGAGAAGCTGAATTATCATGTGGTCATAAGAAGGCCTCAGCAACCCTGTGGGGAGATATAAAGCTGGGATGACTGCATGATCTTGGGCAAGACAGTTGCTCTTCACTAAAACACTCCCTGGATGTGTAGACAGCAGGGGAGTAAGTCTTTCACTTTTGAAGTTGCCACATTATAGTATCCAATCCAGTTACACAAGCCATAAATTCCTATTTTTAAGGGGAAGAAAAAACAGTTTGAGTTGGCTTTCTACCACTTATACCTATAAGGGTTCCTACTAAAGCATGTGGTAATGGAAACCACTTTTATTCCATAACCACAGTCTCAAAGGTTAGTGAAAGTTGAATAAGGCTGCTGGAATGGGATCCAGATATTCTATTTCTTGTTTGAAAGAGAAAAAAGAGTAAAAGAAGAGACAGGGAGGAAGGGGTAATTTACTGATGTAGGTGATTAGAGGCATTAAGAACATGGTTTTACCTGATATTTTATTTATTAGAAAGTGAAAATGCCTGGTGATGAGGATTTAAAATTTAACTCTTCAGATTGTGATTTGCATACATTTATTCACAAGAATTGGATAAGGCAATGGCACCCCACTCCAGTACTCTTGCCTGGAAAATCCCATGGATGGAGGAGCCTGGTAGGCTGCAGTCCATGGGGTCGCTAAGAGTCGGACACAACTGAGCGACTTCACTTTGACTTTCCACTTTCATGCATTGGAGAAGGAAATGGCAACCCACTCCAGTGTTCTTGCCTGGAGAATCCCAGGGATGGGGGAGCCTGGTGGGCTGCTGTCTATGGTGTCGCACAGAGTTGGACACGACTGAAGTGACGCAGCAGCAGCAGCTGCAGCATTCACAAGAATAAGGAAGAATGAGGAAAGCTTACCTATTTTCTCTCACTAATCACTGATTTGAATTTAAAACTTTTGAGGATGCTTCCTGAGTAAATAATTTATTTTTCTTGAAAAAATCTATTTTTATAGACTTTAGCTAGGTCCTAACAATAGCTAACATTTGTAAAGCATTTTACACATGCCAAGTGCCTGATGTGCTTTATCTCACTCACTTTTCACAGTCACATTATGAAGTGTGCAGACTTATCATATCCATTTGAAGTACTACGAATATTGTGTGTTAGTCACTCAGTTACGTTTGACTCTATGCGACCCCATGGACTGTAGCCCCCCAGGCTCCTTTGTCCATGGAATTCTCCAGGCAAACATACTAGAGTGGGTTGCCATTTCCTTCTCCAGGGCATCTTCCCAACCCAGGATCAAACTGAGGTCTCCTACATTTCAGGCGAGTTCTTTACTATCTGAGCCACCAGGGAAGGTATTGCCCCCTGCCCCAGCCAAATGTCTAGGTACTGATTCCCAGAACCTATGAATATGTTACTTTACACGGTTAAAGTAACTTTAACTTTGCTTTGAAGACAGATTGAGTTAAAAATTTTGAGATGGGGAGATTATCAGGGATTATTCTGAGTAGGCCAATGTAATCCCAAGGGCCCTTATTCGAAGGAGGCAGGAGGTTCAGATGCATTGAGAGAGGATGTGAGGGATGAGCCAGAATTCAGACAGCAGAGAAGATGCTATGTGGCTGACTTTCAAGATGGAGGAAGAAGCCCTGAACAGAGGAATGCAAGGAACGCAGTTCTAGAATCTCTAAGAGGAGGCAAGGAAACAGATTTTCTTCTGGAGCCTCCAGAAGGATGCAGGCCTGCTGACACCTTGATTTTAACCCCACGAAAGGGATTCCAGACCTCTGACCTCCAAAACTGCAAGAAAGTAAGTTTGTGCTGATTTAAGCCAGTCATTTGTGGAAATTTGTTACAGCAGCAATAGAAGACTCATATCCCTCTTTAAAGACCAGAGATAAGAACAATGAGGAGATAAAGTAGCTTGCCCGGAATCACACGGCTGCTTGATGCTGGAGCTGAGATTTGAATGCAGGCAGTCTGATGCATCACTGCTTATTCGTGCCTCCAGAATCTTTTGTAAAGCTAGGTCTTCATTGTCAATAATAAAATCATTTATTTTGGAGCATCAGCTGCTGTCCCAAGATCCCTGGATTGAACTCTGCTATCTTGCTGTTCGTTGGCAACACATGGCTCTCCCACCTAGGACTGACCAGAATTGCCCTTGATTTCCAGTCTCCCTCTGACAGTCTAGATGCTGCTGGTGGTTTCCTGCAGTAACCATTGGCATGCAGAACTGGCTCCACCCAAGAAGCCTGAAGGAGTCTGTTGAGCCACAAGGGTGACTCCGTACAACCAGTTTCTGCCTATTTCACCCTGACCTGAAGCAGGAAAACTCTGTTTCTGTGTTTCTGCTATCACTTTTCCTTGCCCCAGGAGGTATCTGAGCTCTTATAGCCCCACTTGCAGCAGTTGGCAAGGGTTCATTCTGGAGAAGATGTTAATCAGTCACTTCAGTGTTAGCCGGGCTTCCCAGGTGGCTCAGAGCGTGGAGAACCTGCCTGCCAATGCAGGAGATGCAGGTTCAATCTCTGGGTCAGGAAATCTTTGCCTGGAGAATCCCATGGACAGAGGAGCCTGGAGGGCTACAGTCCATAGGGTCGCAAAAAGTTAGACATGGCTGAGCAACTAAACATCATCATTGTCATCACAAGTGTCAGCCACATGAGAGAGGCAAGTGTCAGTTCTTATGGACCACTGGCATTGAAATAGGATTCTCTCCAAGAGAAAAAGCATCTTCATTTCACGTGAGCCTGAGGTCTAGTTCCCTTGACAGTTTCACCAAATAATGTCTAGCCTAACAAAACTATTAATAATAGGGTCTGACTGCTTGCTAAGGGGAAACTGAAGATATTTCAGGTCAATACTTGTAGCCACATGCAAAAATCTGTTAAGATATATAATCACAGTACAATCGTCAAAATTAGGAGACACAACACAAATACAATATTATCGTGTAATGTACAGTTCATGGAGTTTACCAACTACCCTTTTTGTGATTTGTTGTTGTACTCTGGAATCTAGTCTAAGATGATATTGGAATACAGTTGTCATGTATCTCTGGGCTCCTTTAATCTGTACCAGTTCCTGAGGTTTTATTTATTTATTTTTCCTGATTGTGGCATGTTTGAAGAATATGGGCTGGTTATTGCATAGAATGTCCCTCCTTTGAGGTATTGCATTTGTTTATGACTAGACTCAACTTATGCCTTTTGGACGAGAATATGCTAGAAATGGCAAGTGTCCTTGTTGGTGCATCACATCAGGGAGGCACGTGAGGTCAGTCTGTCACATTGCTGATGATGACTTTACTCTTAGACAACACACAGAGAAATCTTTAAGAGTAAATGTAGGCCTTCCCTGGTGGCTCAGAGGTTAAAGCGTCTGCCTCCAATGCGGGAGACCTGGGTTTGATCCCTGGGTCGGGAAGATCCCCTGGAGAAGGAAATGGCAACCCACTCCAGTATTCTTGCTTGGAGAATCTCATGGACTGAGGAGCCTGGTGGGCTGCAGTCCATGGGGTCACAAAGAGTCGGACACGACTGAGTGACTTTACTTACTTACTTACTTAAATGTAGGCCATTTATTTTCAAATGGTTTAAAAACAATAACCATGATTGTGAATCTGACAACATGGCAATAGCTGATAAATCTGGATCAACAGCACACTGGGTTTCTTTGTCCTGTTCTGATAACTCTACTGCAAGCTTGACATCATTTTTAAATAAAGCAGCTTAAAAATCTGACATATTAGAAGCTGTCTTCAGTGTGTACAGATTGCTCTGGCACTTGGGGGCAGCATTGGGTTTGGGGGTGGGGATGCTGCTTTTTGTGAGGGAAGGCACTTCAACGGGCTTCTTGGTGATTCAAAGGCATTGCCTGGTCAAGGGGTTAGAGGTAGAATCAGAGAAAAGCTAAGCTGCTTAGCATAATACAACAAAAGGATGATGTCCTTGAGTGGAAAAACTTACAGTGTTACCTTGATATGAGGCTTGCACTGGAGACCATGAAATAGAATGTCCTGGAGGACAGAAGTGTTTCTCACAGAGATGAGTAACAGGCCCAAGAACAGAACAGAGTCAGGGCGGGTTTGGGGGAGTCATCTAATTTTATTTATTTTTTTAATTTTTATTTTTACTTTATTTTGCTTTACAATACTGTATTGGTTTTGCCATACATTGACAATTTAAAAAAGAAAAAGAGGACATGGGCAATAAGGAACTTTCCTGTTCATGGTAATAATCTGTGAGAACGGGGCCACATGATAATGACTATTGGTTTTCCCTTTTTATAGTGTCATTCCTTTATGCTGTTCCTCTGTCTTCACTACAGCTGATAAATCAGCACGACATAGCATCAGTCTTGAATTAATAGTCATCTTGAGGGATAAAGTGGAAGCTGGCCATGTGGTGAAATAGACTAGGAGGGCCTGAGGCAGCAAGGAGGAAAAAAAAATGATGAGATGATCAGACATGAAAGGAAGAGCAAGAGACAATCAGGAGGATACCAACAGTCTGAAAAATTCCTGGAAATATTTGGGAAAAGACACTGGACTTCCAGGCATTCTCTGGTGTTCAAATTGTAGTGATTTGTCTGTTAAGGAGAAGAAAATTGCAGAACTCCAGAGAATGTGAGCATATATAGGAAAGTAGAGTTCATTGGCCACATGTGGGCCACATGTACAATAAATGGTTAAAAAAATATGGTTGAATGGTTTATTCAAGTCCAAAGGAAGAGTTGGTGTGCCTACCTTCTACCACAACAAGCACCAGGAGAATAATGATTTTGTTAGGCAAAGTCATCCCTTGCATATGAGGTGGATCAAGAATGAGAATATTCCTCTGTGTGGACTTTCAAACTTTCCTAATTTAGGGACCATGTGTAAAAATGAGAAGGGAGGTAATGACTATTTATTTGATTTTAGCACAGTGAGATTATTAATTTGTGGTTACTTGTGAGATTTACTGCACTGCTTTCTTGACACTGAGATTTAAAAAGTGGAATTTAAAAAGTCTAAGAAGCTCTACAACAAGAGTTCAAATGAACCATGAAGTTTCATTTTCTCACTGATGTGAGAAGACATCTGCACACACTGAACTTGAAACTACAGGCTAAAAATATGAAATACTGTTGTCAGTTCAAGGAAGTGAAGATATTCAGACACAACTCAGACTGTTATATAATTCAGAGATCACATCTATTTCCCTTATTAAACTTCCCTGGACCCAACGGATTCATGATTTTGAACAAAGGCAAACATTTTTGTGGAAATGAAACCACAATTTAAAAAAAGATTTGATGACTCTGGATGTATTTAACATTTATTCAGTTGCCTTAGAAATTTAAATGTCTATATCTATACACATATAATTGGATAAATATCAGTCCTGAGAGTGTGATTCAGTTTTAAAAGCACTGATTGGCTTAAAAACAACACATGCCCATCAAAGCTGATAGTGTCTATGGAAATATGTGGCTCTAGATGCTAAAACTCTCATAAAATATCTAGCAATATGGTGCAATGATGAACAATGTTTGGGTCTTAAGTGACTGTATAAAATTGCAGTTATTAATGAAATGAAATGAAAGTGTTAGTCGCTCAGTCATGTCCAATTCTTTGCAACCCCACAGACTATATCCTGCCAGACTATATCCTGCCAGGCTTCCCTGTCCATAAAATTCTCCTGGCAAGAATATTGGAATGGATAGCCATTCTTTTCTCCAGGTAATCTTCCCAGCCCAGGGATTGAACCGGGTCTCCTGCATTGCAGGCTTTAATGAAATAGCTGAAATCAAAGAGGCACCATGAGCAATGCAAGCTCAGAGTCAAAATGAGTACTCTCTAACTCGATCCATTTCCCCAGGATGGTTTAGCCTGTTAAATACCAGCACAGCAGGCACTGTTTTCATTACTCTCAAGATTTTCTTAACTCCCTTCTCCTCCACTGCCTTCCAATATAGAGAATGAAAACAAATACAGAAATAAAAACAAATACAAGGTCTCTGGATGCTCCCAAACTTCCTCGCAAGTAGACTTTAAAATAAAATCTTCCAAGACTTCCTTGGTGGTCTAGTGGTTAGGAATCCGTCTGCTACAGCAGGGGACAGGGGCTCGATCCCTAGTCCATGAAGATTCCACCCGCCCGTGCAGTGACTAAGCCTGTGTGCCACGCACCTAGAGCCTGTGCTCCTCAGCAAGAGAAGCCACCGCACTGAGAAGCCCACACACCGCAATGAAGAGTAGCCCTGCTGGCAAACAAATACAAGGTCTCTGGATGCTCCCAAACTTCCTCGCAAGTAGACTTTAAAATAAAATCTTCCAAGACTTCCTTGGTGGTCTAGTGGTTAGGAATCCGTCTGCTACAGCAGGGGACAGGGGCTCGATCCCTAGTCCATGAAGATTCCACCCGCCCGTGCAGTGACTAAGCCTGTGTGCCACGCACCTAGAGCCTGTGCTCCTCAGCAAGAGAAGCCACCGCACTGAGAAGCCCACACACCGCAATGAAGAGTAGCCCTGCTGGCTGCAACTAGAGAAAGGCTAGTGCACAGCAATGAAAACTCAGCACGGCCCCAAAACAAAAAATATCTTCCAGGAGCATGGAAGATAAAACATTACAGGGAAAAAATGTCCTTTTATTGAAAAACTGAATAATAATGAAGTCAAGGATGATGTCGGTGAAAATGGTGGTTTTATGGACTGAATTTGGTCCCTCTAAAATCTGGGGGGTGGGGCCGGGAGGGAGGCTTAAGAAGGAAGTAATTACTATACAAATAGCCGATTCACGGTGTTCTATAGCAGAAATTAACACAACATTCTAAAGCACTATCATGTACACTCGTGGCTGATCCATGTCGATGTGTAGCAAAACAAATACAGTATTGTAAAGCAAAACAAACTAAAAAAATAAAAATTAAAAAAAAAATAACAAATAAAGCTTATCTGTTATATCCCTAACCCTCATTGTGACTGTATTTGGACTCAGGGGCTTTAGGAGGTAATTAAAGTTACATGAGACCACAAGGATGGGGCCCTAATCTGATTGGACTGGTGTCCTCCTAAGAAGACTTTGACACCAGAGAGCTCTCTCTTCTCTCCTGTGTGCAAGAGAAGAGTCCATCTAGGATACAGTGAGGAAGTAGCAAGAGAAGCATCACCAGAAACCAACCCTGATGGCACCTTAAGACTTCTAGCCCCCTGAACTGTGCAAAAAAAAAAAAGTTCACTTATTGAAGCCACACAGTCTGTGGTATTTTGTTTTTAGCAGCCTGAGTAGATTAATACAGGCAGAATAAGGAAATCAGAGAGGTTGTCCATGCCCAGAATCATTGAAAAACCTGGGGAAAAATTGTCAGCAGAAACCTCAATAGAACACTGGATGATAACGAAATGTTTACAGCAACAAGTGAATACTTAACTAAGAGAAAGGCCCTGAGAACACAGTAGGAGAGCTTTGTGGCATTTTAATTTACCTTAGTCCCATCCCCCTCTGCAGGATAGCAGTGACTTTGAAGAGAGCAGCCTGCATTCCCATTGTGGGTACCTGGTTGTGGAGGGATCAGAGCTGACCTTAACCCCAAGGACAGCATTTGTCTGTTTTGATTGGTTGTGGGGTTCCATGAAGGACTGGCACAAGTGCTTGATTTTGTTTTCTCTAAATCAGAGCTGTCTAGAGTGGAGGAGGGGCCATGCAAAGATCCTTCCTCAAAAGCACTGAAAGGAAAGCCACTGTGACCTGGGGCAAGACATAACCACTGGGGCAAATGATAGAAACACTGACAGCCTGGCAGGAAAAGCTGGGTAGGACATTCTTTGGGGAATAAAAGTTTTGACAAGCTGCCTTGTAGACTGGGGAAACTAGAAGCCCACACTCATGTCCAGGGAAGGATGCATGCTCAAAAAAGACCTGAGAAAACTATACACTTCTACATATAGTTGATCTTTATGCTCCAAGTAAGTAGGAAGTGAAAATTTAGGTAGAATTGTAAATGGTATGACTGATGTATGAAGGATTATCCCAAGAGGGAGCCATTCTTCAAGGACGTGGAGAGTATATTTTTCTTTCTTTCTATTTTTAAAAATTTGACTCAAGGTATTTAAGGAAATCTCTGTTCAATGACTAGGTGACCACTGAGCTGATGGAACAGAGACCTCATATAGCATTCATTGCAAAGAATACAGTCTTCACAAAAGTAGTTTAGAGAAGTCACTAAACAAACAACTACAACCCAAGGCAAGTAACAACAAATCCTGGAAGTAAGGCAAATAATCTAAATTAGTACAGGATAAGATTCAAAATGTCCAGTTTTCAACAAAATATTACAGGCATGTAAAGAAACAAGAAAGTATGGCTCAGGTGAATGGATAAAGAAGATGTGAGCTATATGTATTGAGGTAGAAGATAGATGGGCCCCAGGCTGAACACCTTCTCCTCTGTGGACAGAAATTCCATAACAGCAGAAACTCCATAAAAGCAGGATGATGGAGAATTCTGGGCCTTGCCAAGATAAGAGATAAAAGACAACATATTTCTCATTCTTGAAGTCAAGGAGACCTCCATAACTACACATACACAGAAAGGCTCCTTGGAGGTCAAAAGGGAGAGGGTGTTGTCACCTCATAGTAAGTGATTCAACTACCCATAAGCCTCTTTGCTGGAATCCATCTTGGCTGAGAGATGCACACACACACACCACACACACACACGGGAGGACCCTGAGACAAACCAATACAGACTCAGGACCAGACAAAGCAAGATGATTGGTCAAAGGAAACCCGGAAGAAATGCCCATAAAAGTGATTCAAACTACTACAAGGGTGCAACTCAGCGACTCTCTCTGAGCCTGCCTGTATGTTTAACCACACACACTGCACTCTATTTTTCCTCCCAATAAATACTTTACTTGTTTCACTACTTTCCATCTTTGTGGGAATCCTTTTCTGCACAGCCGAAGGACCAGGGCTTTGTCACTGACCAATCTCTGGCTGGAAACCCAAGATCTGCTTCAAGCTGCTGCAGGATGATGCCACCCTAGATCAGTACGTTGGTGGTCAAAGGGTAAAAATGCCCAGTTATATGAATCAGTTCTGAGGATCTAATGTACAGCATGGCGACTATAATTAGCAATACTGTATCATATACTTGAAAGTTGTTAACAGAGTAGATCTCCAACATTTCCATTACAATAATTAAATGTTAATTATGTGTGGTGACAGAGGTGATAACTAACTTTATTTAAGATAACTAATCTTAAACTTATACATCACTGTCAATTATATCCCAATAAACGTGGGGGAATAAAAAGATATGATCATCCTGGGGTAAAATGGGTCCTCAATTCAATCCGACTAGTGTCCCTATAAGAAAAAGATGTGTGGGACTTCCCTGGTGGTCCAGTAGCTAAGACTCCACACTCCCAATGCAGGGGGCCCGGGTTCGAACTCTGGTCAGGGAACTAGATCCCACATGCTGTAACTAAGCATGTGTGTCATAACTAGAGAAGACCATAAACACCAATGAAGACCCAGGACTTCATTATTCATAAACAGTAAAAATTAAAAAAAAAAAAAAGGAGGTGAAGACACAAGGGAAGAAGATTATGTGATGACAGAGGCAGAGATTGAATTGTAGCCACTGCCAGCCTAGGGATGCCAGTAATGGCTGGCAACTACCAATGACTAGGGAGAGGTGAGGAAGGAGTCTCCCCTCCTGGTTCAGAGAGCACATGAATCTGCTGATAACTTGATTTAGGAATTCTCACTTCCAGAACCAGGAGAGAATGAATTTTCGCGGTTTTAAGCCACTCACTTTGTGGTACTACTTTGTTCAGGCAGTCCTACGAAATTCACACATGCTCCCTGTAGAGAAAATAACATGTTCCAAGGCCTGGAGGCAAGAGAGAGAATGACTCGGTCAGACACCTGTGAAGAGTTCAGTGTATTTAAAGTCTAGAGAGAGATGTGGGTCATGCCAAGAAATGAGGCTGGCTAGATAAACAAGTAGGGGCCAGATTATGCAGGAGTTTGTAATTTATCCTAAAGGTAAAGAAAAGATTCATTGAATGGTTTAAAGAAGATGGGTAAGATGAGCAGATTTATGTGTTATAAGAGTACTATGACTTCAGTAGGAAACGGACTGGAAGAGACCACTGTAGGCAGGAATAAAAGTGAGGATGCCACAGAATTTGTCTAGATGAATATAATAAATTGGCTACTACTGTTTAGTAAAATGCCCTAAACCCAGTGGCTTAAAATAACATGCAATATTATTTCAGTGAATTTGTGGATCAGTTGGAAAAGACTCTTGAGAGTCCCTTGGGCTGCAAGGAGATCCAACCAGTCCATCCTAAAGGAGATCAGTCCTGGGTGTTCATTGGAAGGACTGATGTTGAGGCTGAAACTCCAATACTTTGGCTACCTGATATGAAGAGCTGACTCATTGGAAAAGACCCTGATGCTGGGAAAGATGGAAGGTGGGAGGAGAGGGGGACGACAGAGGATGAGATGGTTGGAAGGCATCACTGACTCAATGGACATGAGTTTGGGTAGGCTTCGGGAGTTGGTGATGGACAGGGAGGCCAGGCGTGCTGCAGTTCATGGGGTCACAGAGAGTCGGACACGACTGAGCGACTGAAATGAACTGAACTGAACTGAACTGATAGATGGCTAATCTAGGCTGGGCAAGTTAGGAGTCAGCTGATCTAGAATGGGCTTGGCTGGCCATGGTTCCACACCCTGGTCTTTCATCCTCCTCTTAGGAACAGTAGGCAAATCTGGACATATCCTTCTTATATGGATGGAAGTGGTGCAGGAAAGCAAGCCCAACCAGACAGGCTCTCTTTCAAGCCTCTGCTAACATCCCAAGGAGCAAAGCACACCACATGACTGAGCTCAGTTTCAAAGGGGAGGAAATACATGTCATCCCTTGATGGGGGGAGCTGAAAAGTCACATGACAAAGGCTGTGCACATAGGGAGGGGTAAAGAGTTGAGGCCATTAAAGCGTCCTCCCTGTCACGTACGATTCTATCCATCATGATGTCAGAGTGGCCTCCAAGTACACCACCAGGCAAGTTATATAAGAGGGCACAGCAAAGAAAAACCCACTGACCATATGAAAAAGAACATATATGTTTATATTATATATGTATATGGGCTTCCCTGGTGGCTCAGCACTAAAGAATCTGCCTGCCAATGCAGAAGATACAGGAGACATGGGTTCAATCCCTGGGTCAGGAAGATCTCCTGGAGAAGGAAATGGCAACTCACTCCAGTATGCATTCATGAACTTAATACAGTCCTTATATCAAGATTAAGATGTGTTTCTTTTTATCCCCATCCTATAGATGAGTGTGATAAGGATTAGAAAAACCAACTATTCCACCTAAATTCTTACAGTGGTAGGAACAGAGGTAGGATTCAGATTTAGGTTGATCTGAAAAGCATTATTACATTTGATTATACCAAGCAAGTGGGTCTGGACCAGTATTGTACAATATGGTAGCTACTAGTCACATGTGGCTTTTTAGATTTCATTATTTAAATGCAATTTGAAATTTCTCAGTTACACTAGCCTTGTCTCAAGTGCTCAACAGTGACACGTGCTAGTAGATTTGGCACTGGATAGCATAGAAGCACAACACTCTCATCATCACTGAAATGACTATTGTCCAGTGCTGGTCTAGAATGAACAAGCCCTGACATACTTTGCTTCATAATTATGATGTTTTCCAGAAAGTCATAAAACTAGAAACTAATAAACTGTAGACTGAAAGGTAAAATTTCATCGCTATACTTTTATGATCTTGTTTTAAATATGAAAGATGAATACCTAGAAATGCATATAACATAAACATAGAATTTAATGAATAATGTTAAAGTGGATTCCCAGGTAAGCACCAGCAGAGTTAGGAAACAACACAGTCAGGCCTCTGGTTTCCCTGCCTGGTGTCCCTTCCTGATCATCGTCAAACCCCTTTGCCTCTGGGGTAACAATTTGCCTGATGTTATGTAATGATTACTTCTAATTTTACCATCGATAGATGTAATTGTAAACCATAGAGTTTAGTTTTGCCTTTTAAAAATTTTATATAAGCTGAATCATAAATTATGTCTTCCTTTTCATCTTGCTTATGTT
This sequence comes from Aepyceros melampus, assembly GCA_006408695.1. Taxonomy (NCBI): domain Eukaryota; kingdom Metazoa; phylum Chordata; class Mammalia; order Artiodactyla; family Bovidae; genus Aepyceros; species Aepyceros melampus. The sequence continues at coordinate 12,436 of SJXQ01007693.1, read as the reverse complement.
CAACATGATGTTAATATGTTTCATCCATGTTACTGTTTATAGCTATAGTTCATTCACTTTCTTTGCCATATATATAATATTCCCATTGCATCATTATGCCACAATTTATTTATCTCTTCTATCTTTGAGAACCATTTGGGTTGTGTCCCATTTTTGACTACTGGAAATGTTTTTCTTGTTTGAAAAAAAAATGCAAGCTTTTCCCTTCTGTCAAGATGAGACTCAGGTTAGCATCAGTTTACAAGCATTTTGGACCACAGCTATGACAAGAATCTATTTTATACTGTGACTCACTACTCTCATATACATATAGAACTGAAACAAAAATGCCCCCAGAGAATAACTGATTTGATATGTTCTAGGCATTCTGATATTTTCCCTTGTATTCAACTCTAGCCTATTTTATTATTTAAACAAAATTCTGGTTGTGACACATGAAATTGATTTTGGGATCCATTAGTGGCTTATAGCTACAGGTGGAAGAATTCTGGAAACTGCCTTACATGAGACATGGGAGGAAACATGAGGGTAGCAGGGCCCTTCCAGGGCAGCCCTCCATGGTTTCCATGGTGACCCATTTTTCAGGCCAACACAATCCACCGTGTAGTGAACCCACACCGTCACGGCCACATATTCCTTCCTGTCTGAGCAGCATGGGGCTGGGAATGCAGCGGCAGGAAGGTGGACCCCGCCACCAGGGCTCCAGAGAGACTCCAGGCCTGGCTCCGTAGGAAGCTCGGGGCCTAGGAATGGTTTATCCATGCATCCTGCCCCGGCTAGGGAGGTGCTGAGCTCTTCCCTCATGTCAGAGAAGTTCTACATGCAGGAGCTGCCCCTCTGCAGGGTGTGGAAGAATTCCTGATGACCTGGAGAAGCTGCACCTCAGCTCTGAGTCAGAGGACAGGGGTCCCTGTAGGTCAACCTTTGTGTTCCCATCCTTCCTAAGTTCATCCTCTTTCCTTCCCAAATTCAGGGCCTTTCTTCAGCCCTGCAGACAGTGTCAGCTCCCTCTCCACATGCCCAACTATCGTTGCCACAAGGCTGCCCTGCCCGTCTAGGTATCACAGGGCACCTTCCTAGCTCGCTGGTACCAGGGCCCCAGAGGGAAAGACCACAGACCACAGCCTTTCTAGAGTGGCAGGTCGAGTTGCCAGATCTGATTTTTCTCCACAGTCGTGAGCTGTGGGTAGGGAGGGGGAGGGACAGCTGGGAATTGTGGGTGTGGGGTGGGTGTGAGGGTGGCAGCCTTGTTCCACTTTTAGCTGCTGAAGCAAGAACATGTGATGTCCTGTGGGACCTCCAAGGAGTGGGTGGGTAAGAGGGAAGGTTTTCAAGTCAGTGACCTGGACTCAACCCCAGCTCTTCCATTTCGGGGCTGCGTGACTTTGACTGATGGTTGAACCTCAGCCATGGTGTCCATAAGTGTCACTGCCACAGTTCAGCTCTGTTCTGAGGTGAAGTGAGTTAACGCCTGTGAATCACTGAGCACACGGGACGGGCTCACTGGAGGTGGCAGCTGTTACTAAACGCCTGGCTATTGTCATCATACTGGGGAGGAGGAAATGGTGCAGGGGCTTAGGCGGTGGTTCTGGGAAGCAGCTGAATGCAGGTGTGGGGCTTGGGAACTGCACATACACTGCACCTGAACCCACAAGCTTGCTCTATCTGGAAACACGGGTTTGGCTTGCTGGCCTGTTGGTTACCGGAAGCTTCAAGGAAAGTCATCCTGGGAAGGACTCAAGCCGTGGAGAGTGTCTGGGTGGCCACCGAATGTTAGGATTGGTCCCCATGGCCCAGCTGTGGGCTTGGAGTGCAGAGAGGGGGGAAATTGGCATGGAGAGACCAGTGGGGCATTTGCCTTTTCTGCTCTGTTAGTGATTTACTGCAGGTATTTAGTGATTTAACCTGTAATTTCCAGAATGTTCAAGGTGGCTCTTTTAAAAAAACATTATATCCACCCCAGTATTGTTGCCTGGATAATCCCATGGACAGAGGAGCCTGGCAGGCTACAGGCCATGGGGTCACAAGGAGTTGGACACGACTAAGGGACTAACACTTTCACTTTTTTCATTTCTAGTCAACACCTTGCTGGGTGGTATGGAAATCTCAATCAGATTTCTATGAGGCCACAGTTACACAGTGCATATTTGAGGAGGTGGTGAGATGTGTAATGGAGGTGAGTCAAGCAGTAGACAGGAAAAGAAGCAGAAGGGAAAAACAGCCAGTCACAGGACAAGGAAAGTAACTTGTGCTACTTCTGAAACAGCGTTGGAAGTTCAGGCCAAGCCCTAGTGTAAGGCAACTGCTAATATACTGTACCCAACTGAACAACACCGCCACCTGGTGGCCAGGATCATGTGACCATTGAAGTGCCTATGAAGTTGCTTCATTTGTGACCAACTCTTTGTGACCCCATGGACTGTAGCCTGTCAGGAGCCTCTGTCCATGGAATTCTCCAGGCAAGAATTCTGGAGTGTGTTGCCATGCCTTCCTCCAGGGGACCTTCCCAATCCAGGGATCGAATCTGCGTATCTTATGTCTCCTGCACTGGCAGGAGGGTTTTTTTTTTTTTTTTTTTCACCGCTAGCGCCATCTGGAAAGCCTGACCATCAAGGGGTTTCTTGGGAAATGACATAATAAACAGTGTTTGAAAAATGTGAGGAAATGGGTGAATGTATAGAACATTTAAAAATTTTAAATATTATGTTTTGTCATGTGCATGTAAATGTGTGCTTGGGGTATTCAAGCTAGAGGGTAGGAGAAGTGGGATTATAAGGTAAATGTGCATCCATTTTTTATAGCTGGAATTTATTGAATGCTTACAACATGCCAGGCACTAGTCTAATTCTTCAGTGTATATTATCTCATTTATACTCCTCACACCAACCTTGTGAGATAATACAATTATATCCCCATTTTACATTTGTGGAAACTGAGGCACAGAGGGTGAATGCACCTAGCCCAAAGCCAGGAACTGGCAGTACTAAAGTTTCAACCTACGCGGTTTAGCACAGAGCCCAGTGTATATATTTGACAAATAAAGGAAGCCAGAGATTGAATTTAAGTTTCAAAGATTTGAAAAGTAAGCAAATAGAGATCATTTATTTTTTTCCCAAGGGAATCAATCCACAAATATTGACTGAGCCCCTTCTCTGTGTGCCCTACTGTGCTAACATGGGGCTGTGAGTCTGATACAGTCTCTGACCTCCAGGAGTTCACAGTCAGTTTGGGGAAATAAAATATACACGGAGGATACAACCAGAAAACAATATATAGGACTTCCCTGGTGGTACAGTGGATAAGATTCTGCCTGCCAATGCAGGGGATATGGGTTCGATCCCTGGTCTGAGAAGATCACACACACTGTGGATCAACTAAGCCCGTGGGCCACAACTACTGAAGCCTACGTGCCTAGAGGCACGTGTGCTCTGTAACAAGAGAAGCCACTGCAAAGAGAAGCCTGTGCATTGCAACAAAGAGTAGCCCCTGCACGCTGCAACTAGAGAAAGCCCACACAGCAACAAAGATCGAATACAACTAAAAATATAGACCAACAAAAAACAAAGTGAATCCTGAGTTCTCATCTCAAGACAAAAATGTGTGTGTGTGTGTGGTTTAAAGGAAATAATATATAATCTCACCAGGCCATGTTGTACATTGTGCAGGGATAGGTAATGGACAGAAGGAATTAAAAGGCAGTAGTGAGCAAGGCTAGGAGTGAGGGTGGAAGCATTTCACAGTAAATCAAACTAGGTTAATGAAAGTGTTTAGAATTCAAAAGAGCCTGCAGCAAGGACTTGGGACTCCACAGAGATGGATTAAATTCTGTTGGGAGTAGGAGACTTAATGATTTGACAGTTAACCCAACTGAATAGTCTTCTGGCACATACATTTACTTTTAAAATATGATATTTCAGCTCTTTATGAAAAGTCTTTTGGTAGTGAGACATCCTGGGCCTCTCATGTCAAAAGAGTATTTTCTTAGAGCTCTTTGTCTTTATACCTCTCAAGAAGAGAAGTGAGGAGCATGCAGAGGGGAAGGGTCCTCATGGAGGGAGAGAAGAGGTTAAGAAGATGAACTCTGTTTGTCATACAGAGTGAAGTAAGTCAGAAAGAGAACAACAAATATCGTATATGAGCGCATATATGTGAAATCTAGAAAAACTGTACAGACGATCCTAGTTGCAGGGCAGGAATGGAGATGCAGACGTAGAGAATGGGCATCTGGACACAGGTGGAGAAGCGGAGGGTGGGGCAAACTGAAAAAGTAGCACTGATATATAAACTGCTGCTGCTGCTAAGTCGCTTCAGTCGTGTCCGACTCTGTGCGATCCCATAGACAGCAGCCCACCAGGCTCCCCCGTCCCTGGGATTCTCCAGGCAAGAACACTGGAGTGGGTTGCCATCTCCTTCTCCAATGCATGAAAGTGAAAAGTGAAAGTGAGTTCGCTCAGTCATGTCCGACTCTTTGCGACCCCATGGACTGCAGCCCACCAGGCTCCTCTGTCCATTGGATTTTCCAGGCAAGAGTACTGGAGTGGGGTGCCATTGCCTTCTCTGGATATATACACTACTACTGCTGCTGCTGCTGCTGCTGCTGCTGCTGCTGTTGCTTCAGTTGTGTCCGACTCTGTGCGACCCCAAAGACGGCAGCCCACTATCCTTGGGATTCTCCAGGCAAGAACACTGGAGTGGGTTGCCATTTCCTTCTCCAATGCATGAAAGTGAAAAGTGAAGTGAAGTTGCTCAGTCGTGTCCGACTCCTAGCGATCCATGGACTGCAGCCTACCAGGCTTCTCCGTCCATGGGATTTTCCAGGCAAGAGTACTGGAGTGGGGTGCCATTGCCTTCTCCTGGATATATACACTACCATGTGTAAAATAGCCAGTGGGAAGCTGCTGTATAGCACAGGGAGCTCAGCTCGGTGCTCTGTGATGACCCAGAAGGGTGGGATATGGGTGAGGGTGAGTCTGAGGAGGAGGAGGAGTCTCCCTGAGGAGAGAGACTCAAGAGGGAGGTGATATATGTATACTTAAAGCTGATCCATGTTGTTGTACAGCAGAAACTAACACAATATTGTAAAGCAATTATCCTTCAATTAAAAATTTCAAAAATAAGTTAAGAAAATAGACCCTGAAGCCCAGTCTAGATTCAAATCCCTAGCTGACCTTGACAGATGTGTGACTTTCGGCAAGTTACTTAACTTCTCTGTGTCTGTTTTCTCATGAGGGTGTGATCAGGATTAAGATGACTTAATTCACGTAAAGCATATGGAATAGGACCTGGTCCTCAGTAAACAAACTGTTCCTCTGTAATTATACTAAGAGTAATAATCATATCTGAAAATGCACATTAGTGGACTTTTCTCTTGCGTTTCCACGTGGCTGACCCTGTCCTTCGTCACCCTGAGGCAACATTGGCCTGAGATGGCAAAATGGAAGGATGTGACTGAGGCTAGCATCTAAGAGAGGAGGGTAGTGTTTCCATTTGAGGTTGGAGAAATGATTTTTTTGAGTTGAAGCCATGATCTCAAGAGCCGGGCTTTGCTGTGAGAACCATTTTCTAAGTTTTTTGGTTCTCACTGAGCACATCAAAAGCAAATCTGAGAGACTTCCCTGGTGGTCCAGTGGCTAAGACTCAGCCCTCCCAAGGCAGGGGGCCTGGGTTAGATCCCTGGTCAGGGAACCAGATCCCATGTGCCACAACTAAAGATCCTGTGTGCCACAACTAAGGATCTGGTGCAGCCAAATAAATAAAAATATCTTTAAAAACAAACAAAGAAAATCAAATCCTAAAGGGCTGAGGCCACATTGCTCTGGCAGAATAGAGAAGATACTATTTCAGCCTGGGTTTCTGCCCCACAGAAAGGAAGGTCATGTGAGTGAAGACATGGGCGGTGGGCCCTTGGGGTGGGGATTGAGGGAAGAGGGAGTCCCCTGCATGTTGAAGGCCCTCCCCTGACTGGGAAGGGACATATGGAATCAGTTGAGAGATTCGGAGCTTCTCTTCCCATTGTTGACTCTATAAGTGACACTTGTTCAAGGCCCAACCTAATCATGAGTACCCAAGGAGGAGTTGAGGTCACACAGAGAGAGGGCAGGGATGAGCCCTCTGGTGTGGCCATAGGGATCCAGAAGCCCAGCCTTGCTGGGGAGGTGGGACGTGAGGCTCAGGCCAAAAGCCTTCAATGTGCCCTCTGTGGAACAGCCAGGTTGCAGGCCCCAAAAGAGGGTATGGGGTGTGCTCCGGGGTTGGCAACTCACAGTGAGAAGAGGAATGCTAAGGAAGGCAGCAGAGGATTGGCCCTATCCACGGCAGACCTGGGCAGCAGAACCCAGCAGAAGACGTAGGGCCCAGGTGTGAGCTAACACTGGCCCGACCTGGCCCCAGGACCAGCCTCAGGCCAGAAGGTTTGGCTGTCCCTCTGCCATGAGGTCAATGCACACAGTGTCTCTCCCATATAGTGTCTTTCCTTGACTCCATCTTCGTTAATGAGGAGGGCAGGGATGATATTCTGAAAGATAGCATTTTATGGATAAAAAGGATGTGGGACAAATTCCCAATCTATCCTTGCCCCCTACCCTTCCCCGACAACCAGAAGCTCATTTTCTAAGTCTGTGAGTCTGTTTCTGTTTTGTAAATAAAGTTCATTTGTATCTTTTTAGAAAAACACCAGAGATCAAATTGTCAACATCCGTTAGATCATTGAAAAAGCAAGAGAGTTCCAGAAAAACATCTATTTCTACTTTATTGACTATGCCAAAGCCTTTGACTGTGTGGAACACAACAGGAAACAGTTTGTTTCCACAACAAACTGTGGAAAATTCTGAAAGAGATGGGAATATCAGACCTCATGACCTGCCTCTTGAGAAATCTGTATGCAGGTCAGGAAGCAACAGTTAGAACTGGACATGGAACAACAGACTGGTTCCAAATAGGAAAAGGAATACGTCAAGGCTGTATATTGTCACCCTGCTTATTTAACTTCTATGCAGAGTACATCATGAGAAATGCTGGGCTGGAGGAAGCACAGGCTGGAATCAAGACTGCCGGGAGAAATATCAATAACCTCAGATATGCAGATGACACCACCCTTATGGCATAAACTGAAGAACTAAAGAGCCTCTTGATGAAAGTGAAAGAGGAGAGTGAAAAAGTTGGCCTAAAGCTCAACATTCAGAAAACGAAGATCATGGCATCTGGTCCCATCACTTCATAGCAAATAGATGGAGAAACAGTGGAAACAGTGTCAGACTTTATTTTTTGGGACTCCAAAGTTACTGCAGATGGTGACTGCAGCCATGAAATTAAAAGACACTCCTTGGAAGGAAAGTTATGACCAACCTAGACAGCATATTAAAAAGCAGAGACATTATTTTGTCAACAAAGGTCCGTCTAGTCAAGGCTATAGTTTCTCCAGTAGTCGTGTATGGATGTGAGAGTTGGATTGTGAAGAAGGCTGAGTGCCAAAGAATTGATGCTTTTGAATTCTGGTTTTGGAGAAGACTCTTGAGAGTCCCTTGGACTGCAAGATCCATCCAGTCCATCCTAAAGGAAATCAGTCTTGGATATTCATTGGAAAGACTGATGTTGCATCTGAAACTCCAATACTTTGGCCACCTGATGTGAAGAACTGACTCATTTGAAAAGACCCTGATGCTGGGAAAGATTGAAGGTGGGAGGAGAAGGGGACGACAGAGGATGAGATGGTTGGATGGCATCACCAACTCAATGGACATGAGTTTGAGTAAACTCTGGGAGTTGGTGATGAACAGAAAGGCCTGGCATGCTGCAGTCTATGGGGTCACAAAGAGTTGGACATGAGTAAGCGACTGAACTGAGAAAAACATAGATTGTCCATATTTGAGTCTTCTGTACAAATTATAAGGAAAAATTAAAATTTGTAAATTTATTAAATACATATGAAAATTAAAACATAAAAAGATGTGGGTTGTATGTGTGTATATATATACACACACACACACACACGCACACACACACACACACACTATTATGTGGCCAAGAAAAAGAATTGGAAGAATGACATTTGCAGCAATGTGGATTGACCTAGAGATTGTCACACTAGGTGAAGTAAGTCAGAAAGAGAAAGACAAGTATCATATGATATCACATATATGGAATCTAAAACATAACACAAACGAACTTATCTATGAAATAGAAAGAGACTGACAGACATAGAGAATATACTTGTGGTTGCCAAGGAGAAGGGGACTGATGGAGAGGGATAGACTGGGAGTTTGGGGTTAGTAGATGTAAACTGTTATATAAAGGATGGATAAACAACAAGGTCCTACTGTATAGCACAGGGAACTATATTCAGTAACCTGTGATAACCATAATGGAAAAAGAATATGAAAAAGAATACACACACACACACACACACACACACACATATATATATATAACTGGAGTCACTTTGCAGTATAGCACAAATTACCACAACATTGTAAAACAACTATACTTCAATAAAACAAATTTAAAGAAAAAAATTTAAATGAAATACAAAGCATTTTAAGTCTAAGATCTCAAGCTAGTGCAAAGAGACTACTCAATTTAACATAGATGGAGACACCAGGCTTAGCAAAGTTTTGGTTTTGTTTTTTTTGTGTGTTTGGGTTTTTGTGTGTTTGTGTGTGCCATTGGGGAAGGGGAGTCAGGAAGAAGTTCAGATCCATTCTAGAATACAAAGAAGCTACATTTTATTTGGCTATCTAAGCGCAGTGAGAGGAAATCAGTGATTCTGTTACCTTTTGACACATATATCTGATGAAATATTCACCTGCTGTTAAGTCCCAGACACCTGCCTTCCTTAATTTAACATAGATGGAGACACCAGGCTTAGCAAAGTTTTGGTTTTGTTTTTTTTGTGTGTTTGGGTTTTTGTGTGTTTGTGTGTGCCATTGGGGAAGGGGAGTCAGGAAGAAGTTCAGATCCATTCTAGAATACAAAGAAGCTACATTTTATTTGGCTATCTAAGCGCAGTGAGAGGAAATCAGTGATTCTGTTACCTTTTGACACATATATCTGATGAAATATTCACCTGCTGTTAAGTCCCAGACACCTGCCTTCCTTATACAGCAAGATTTCTGAATCGCTGGACAGCCCAGCTGCAGTGTAATCACCTGGGGAAACTTTAGGAAAACCCTGATGCCCGGGTCTCACTCCCACACATTGCCACTTAAGTAGTCTGGGGTGTAGCCTGACCTCAGAATTTTCTAAAGCCCCCAGGTGGTTCTAAGGCACAGCCAAAGTTAAGAACCACTATATAGGAAAACATCAGCCCCATTGCCCAGGACATGCTGTGTTCATCCTCTCTTTGAACACAGAAATACAGAGTAAGGATGACTCCTTTTTACTGCAAATACAATTTTTCTGACACGATGGGTGGAAAATGACCTCCAGGAATGAGACCAGGCTGACTTTTCTGTGGTGCGTTTAGTACTCTTCATAGAAAAGCAGGTCCTCAAGGTATCTAGCTATTCAAATGTCTAGAGCAGTGCTGTCCAATATACCACAAACCACAGAAGCCAGTCACATACAACACTTTACATTTCCTAATAGCCACACTGGTGACTCAGATGGTAAAGAATCTGCCTGCAATGCAGGAAACCTGGGTTTGATCCCTGGGCCAGAAAGATCCCCTGGAGAATGGAATGTCTACCTACTCCAGTATTCTTGCTAGGGAAACCTCAGGGACAGAGCACCCTGGCAGGCTACAGTCCATGGGGTTGCAAACAGTTGGACACGACTTAGCGATAAGACTTTCACTGTATAGCACAAGGAACTCTACTCAATGTCCTATGTGGGAAAAGAATCTTAAAAAGACTGGAGATTATATTTATACACACACACACACACACACACACACACACGATTTACTTTGTTGTATACCTGGAACTAACACAACATTGTAAATCAACTCTATGCCAATAAATTTTTTTTACAAAAAATTTTAAAAGTAGGGGCTTCCTTGGTGGCTCAGTGGTAAAGGATCGCCTGCCAATGCAGGTGATGCAGGTTCGATCCCTGGACCAAGAAGATCCCACATGCTGAGAAGCAGGAAAGCCCATTCGCCACAACTATTGAGTAACTGCTTTTGAGCTTGGGAGCCACAACTACTGAAGCCCGTGCGCCTTTGGGTCTGTGCTCTGCAACAACAGAAGTCACTCAATGAGAAGCCTGTGCACCATAACTAGAGAAAAGCCCATGTAGCAATAAAGACAGAGCACAGCCAAAAGTAAATATTTATTTTAAAAAATTTAAAAAGTAACTAGATGGAGTGAAATTCACTTTAATAGAATCTGTGTTTAGTCCAATATATTCAAGATGTTATCATTGTAATGTAATCAAACATAAAAATTATTAATATTTTCTTTTTTTGGTACTAAGTCTTGGAAATGTGATGTGTGTTTTACAACACATCTCAACTCAAACTAGGATTATTTCAAGTGCTTAGTAATCCCACATGGCTAATATCTGCCATAGTGGACAGTGCTGGCTTAGACATCATGGCATTCACAAGTATTAGGATTGGCAATCACACAAAATCAATGGCATAGGTCTTGCAGTTTGCTGTTTAACATATGTTACTTAAACCTTCCAAATGGGGGGAGAAGGATTTTTCTAGACGTGTCACACCAGCCAGCTACAGTTCTCCATCAGGGTTGGGGGAGATAACAAAAGGTCTTTCTTCTTTCTCTCAGGAAACACCATCCTTGGCCACTGTGAAGAAAGAAGTGGATGGTCTAGGTAGGGACTGAAGTTTTCCTTGGGTCCTGCCTGACACCATCACCTGTCCCATAACTATACCCCTTAGCCAAACTCTCCCTCTACAATGTAAGCACTTAATAGTGTCCCTCCTGAAAATCAGTTTGAAGAAAATATTTTTTTTTCATTTATCTACTTAAGCAGTGTTAACTTCTTTGGTTCCAAAGAATAAGACTTGATCAACTGGGTTCTAGGTTCACTTGTGCTGAACTACACCTGTTGGCCTTGAGAAGTTCTATCAGTTTTTCTAGAAAAAAGAGGACAGTGGCCCTGAGCAGATATATTGTAGAAGAACAGGACCTCAACCCAGAGTTCTTTCCCCTGGGACCCTCCTGGTTTCAGCCCAGTGTCCCCCTTATGGCTTCCTAGCAGAGCTCCTGTCCTGGGAGCTATGGGGAGTGCCCTGCCTCAGCCCCCAGCCTGGGGTCTCAGCAGAAATGATCCCTCCCTATTGAGTAAGAGCTGCCTTCTATGTACTCTGCCCATTCATTCCAGGCTACCCTGGGAAGTGCCACCAGGCTTGCTTCTTTCCTTGGTCTCTGACATCTGCCAAACTTAACCACATTTGCAATCTGAGTAAAGTTTAGGAGTAAGGAGAGCCTAGTGATTAAATGCTTGAGCTTTGGCATCAGACAATATTGAGCTGGAATACTAACTCTACTACTTACTGTGCAACCACAGGAAAATTCCTTTAGTTCACTACTCTCAGCTTTTTTTCTGTAAAATGGAAATAATTGCAGCAATGGCTGCATACGATTAGTGATCACATGGATACTGGTGCTTAGCAGAGGACCTGACTTGTGTCAACACTATCATTTTTTCTCCCCCTCACGGTGTGGCCAGTGATCCAACCTCACCTCTGTGCCATGCTCCAGCAACAAAGACCTATAAGCTGTTCTCTGATTATAAATATACTTTTTATTAATTCAGGTTTTTGCACATGGTGTTTTAGAACACCATGAAAATTCTTTCCACTACTTCCACCAGGTAAATACCTACTCATGCTTCAGATCACAAGCAGGGGCAGATCTAATTTAATGGGGCCTGAAACCTAGACAATTTGGTCTGGGGAGAAGCTTTGAAAAAAAAAGATAAAAAATATGAATTCAAAATTAGGTACAAAATGAAAGAATGTTCCGAATGAAAATCAGAACAAAGTACTGGCGCCTTAGACATTCTGATCCCGTTCTGTGATCTCTTTGGACAGTGTGGCAGAATTGCTTAGTAAATGTCCTTTCGAATTGTATCCAATTTCTCCTTGCTGTCTAGAAAGTGCTACACTTCCGGCATTCATTGTGGGCCCTAAAGCTTAAGTGCTATAAACTTCAGGGTAAATTCATCTCTGGTCTGGGATTTTATGTTACTTTCTCTTTGAATCTCTCTGGACCTCCAAGACCAGATTTGAACACCTTCTGTCTGTCCCTCGGACCTCCTGGCTTATAGTCCCATCATAGCTCTTACCTCAATGCATTGAGTTCACCAGGTTGGGTGTCTGACTCTTTGAAGGGACTGTGAATTCTGGAAAGGAGGGTTGGTGTTTTAGTCATCACACTACCCTCAGTGCCTAGTCCAGCACATGGCACAAGGGGGCGCACTTCAAATAGCTGTTGAACTCCGTTCCGTTCCGTTCAGTTGCTCAGTCATGTCC
>SJXQ01007692.1:63342-88881 GCA_006408695.1 Aepyceros melampus | reverse complement strand
CTGGAATCCATCTGCTGAGCTCCAGAACATCCTCCCCACACTCCACCCCCATACAGCTCTCAGATTGCATGCCCTGGGTCAAGAGCAGGGTCATTCAAAAAGAAACCTTAAAGTGAAAAAGACAGGCTCAGCCTGAAGATGACAAGTGAGAAAATCCAGGTCTGATTTCTTCCATCCATGGAGGTGTGGTAGGAGAGACAGGAATGCCCTTCTGATTCTTGGTGCCATTGCAGAAAAGCAAGAACGGGTTCAATTAAATTAATGGAAAATACATTTAAAATTAAAATCGGTGTGCAACTTCTTATCAGCTTAGAATTTGCTCCTGCAAGAGACCATTGAGAGAAGCCTAGCAACTGCATCTTTAAAGACTTGAATAGTTTTATAGCTATTAATAATTTTGTTAGTCATGCAATGTAAGTGAACACTAGCAAGGTAATCAAATTCCATGCTCCATCAGGGCTATCTGGGGGAAGAAAATGTTAGATAGTCTCTCTCTTCAGTGTTAATGTATATGGAGACCTTTTCTCCTAATGTAAACAGAATAGAATGTAAAGAGAATTATATATAATGACATGACTTTACATGTATTAATATATATTTTTTAAATATGTATATATATATATGTATGTATGTATTTTTTAATGGAGTGACATACTTGATCTCATAGTTTGTGAAATCACCAGGTTAAAACCCCAGCAGAGGTAGTCACCTACCAAAGTCAGAAGAAAATTCCCAACTTTGAATTCCACGTATTTTCTTATACATTAGAGAAGATTTACACATGGGCCTCTCTTCTTTTATAACTCATGGTTCTGAATATTACTTAGCAAACCATTAACCTGTTCCAATATAGCATTGCATTTGTCTAGCCAAGGAGAGTAAAATAAAGATGCTTAATTTAGTTCCCTTTTCCATGAGAAATAAATAGCTGTCACACATCCAGAACAGCAGGGTTCATGAACAGCTTTGGAACATGGAGATCAATGAAATCTGATCCTCTCTTGAGAAAGAGATCTACATAGGTTTAACCAAAGATTTCCTACTATAGGCAGTCCCTAGTCATCAGGAAGTCTTTGAAGGCCCTCCCAGGTTTCCTGTTCAGGCTTGTTTGATCTGCTGTGAACATAATTATTTTAAAGCAGTTCTATAAATGTAAATTACTCCACAAATGCAAAAATACTTATGTCCAACCTAAGCAACTAATTTCTGATTTCTGGAAGTTGCCTTAGATTGGTCTAAGATAGACATAAATTGGTCTAAGAAAGGCATAACAGGATAATTCAACCTCTGAAGCAGATTTACTTGTAAGGACAATGGTTATGATGATGACTATTTCTTCCCTGTCCCTTTACTTTCTCATCCTAGTAACTAATATTTGCACATGAAAGGACTTTAATGTACATCTTTATGTAATATAGATCTCTTGCCAACTATAATTAATCATGACCCTTACTTCAATTTGTTTTTTCATCCCCATTTAAGCTGTCACCAATAGGAAATATTACTTAGTTGATCTCAGTTCCTATACTTGATGCTTAAGGCTGAGAATACTTAACAATGTAAGATGTGAATCCTCCTCTCCAAGGTCTTAGGGTCTAGCTATGAGTATCATAAAGTAGAACTACAAATAGAAGGAAGCATTTATCAGGTATCCAAACATAAGTACTCAGCATTGAAATAACCTAAGTCCCAAGGAGCGGCTAAAGACCTAGAACCTGTGGGGGAAGTCTTTCAGTTGAGGGAAAAGGTGCTTGTAAAGACACATAAGCTGCAGTAAGTTTGTCGTGTTTGGCAAACAAGAGTATGAAAAGTAGTGAAAGTGTTAGTTGCTGAGCCATATCCAACTCTTTGAGACCCTATGTGCCTGCCAGGCTCCTCTATCCATGGAATTCTCCAGGCAAAAATACTGAAGTGGGTTGCCATTCCCTTCTCCAGGGGATCTTCCCAACCCAGAGCTCAAACCTGGGTCTCCTCCATTAACAGGCAGATTCTTTAATGTCTGAGCCACCAGGGAAGCCCAAACAAGAGTATAGTTTGGCTCAAAATTTATTATATAGACACCATTGAAGTAAAAAGGTGTAGCTATTAATGGCACAAGTTCTGGGGATAAACAGATCTGGATTCAAATCCTCGTTGTACAATTTCCCTAGCTGGGTGACATTTGGCAAATTAGTGTAGTATCTATTTCATTAATCGGCAGGATTACAGGAGATGATGCTTGTAAAGTGAGGTGACAGCTGTAAAATAGTTCATGTTTTACATGCGTAGCCCAGAGTAAAGAACTCAAAAATTTTTAGCTGTTATATCTACTGAGCACCACAATGTGCCAGATATAGAGTGCCAGGCTACTAGTAAAGAAGATAAAGCCTCTGCCCTCAAGGATCTCGAAATTTTGTGTAGTGGAGTAATGGGAATTGAGGTTAGAAAGTTAGGTAGAGGCTACTGTGCAGGGCCTTGATTGCTAACATGAAGAATTAGAAACCTTATAATAGAGGCCAGTGGGATCATCAAAGGCTTTTGAAAGAGGTAGCAACTAAGTGCCATTTACATGATTCATGGTTCACTTGAAAATAAATCAGATTGGCTTTGCCTTCCTTCCTCTAGTTTACACACATTTGAGTTTCCCAGGTGGTGCTAGTGATGAAGAATCAGTTTGCCAAAGCAGGAGACACAAGAGACATGGGTTTGATCTGTGGGTCGGGAAGATCCCCTGGAGGAGGGCATGGCAAGTCAATCTGGTATTCCTGCCTGGAGAATCCCAATGGACAGAGGAGCCTGGTGGGCTACAGTACATAGTGTCACAAAGAGTCTTGACACGACAGAACCGACTCAGCACACATGCACTCCATGATTCTTACACAAGCCAAATTCCAATACAACACATACCAAGGCAGTATAACTACAGTGAGTTCAGGATCCAGGCTGAGAATGGGTGGCAACACTGAGACCAGAGGTACTGCAAGTCAGAGGTGGCTGGTATCAGCAATGGTAGAAACGATCCAAGGCATTGTTTCCAAGGAATTTATGAAGGCCCAAAATATTTCAGGGAAGAAGAGGACAGGATACTCCAGCAGTAGGTGATTCCAGGTAAAAAGCACAGGTGGAGTCTTTAGTTGGTTCCAAGAGACCTGACTCTGACAGAGGGTACAGTGAGTAGGATCTCTGACTTGGAGGCGACACAGTCATCTAGGGTACATTGCTAATACACATCATGCCAGGGTAAAGGAGTCTTTACAGTCTTCACAGTACATTTAAATTATTTCATTGTGTGTACCCTTCAAAATCCCCATACCCTCAATCACTTAGCCTTAGTTATAGTTAAGATGATTGACATAGGCTCTGGGTCTGGACCTAGAAATGCGTCTCAATAGTGGATCCAGTTGTAAATAGGTGGAAAAGGCAAAGGCAATAATAAAAAGAAAGAGACTGACAAAGAAGAGTGGAACATGTTGCCTTGGCATTTTTGTTTATAGCAAATGTTCCTTGAAATATAGTGTTCCATTGATTGAGATCTGGGAACCTTATTACAGAGAGATTTTATGATAATAAGAGCTTGGAGGAAAGAGATACTTGAATTATTTAAAAATATTCCTTCAGTTCAGTTTAGTTCAGTCACTCAGTCGTGTCCAACTCTTTGCGACCCCATGAATCGCAGCACCCCAGGCCTCCCTGTCCGTCACCAACTCCTGGAGTTCACTCAATAATCACTAATTTACTAGTCCAGTATTTACTGAGCTCCTACTTTGTGCTGGGCACTGAGAAAAGGAGAATGAAAAAGCAAATACAAATGTGGTTTCTGCCCTCATATAACTTTCAGAATAGTGGAAGAGAGAAACTAAAAAGAAAAGACTAACACCTACCACAATTTAAAGTTATAATAAGTGATATGAAAGACACACACGTGGACTGAAATTGTACTGAGGATGATGATGAGGATAGCCAGGCACTGTTCTAAATGCTTTATGTACTATAATCTTC
Source organism: Aepyceros melampus (assembly GCA_006408695.1). Classification (NCBI taxonomy): domain Eukaryota; kingdom Metazoa; phylum Chordata; class Mammalia; order Artiodactyla; family Bovidae; genus Aepyceros; species Aepyceros melampus. The sequence goes on along the minus strand of SJXQ01007692.1, from coordinate 84,903 downwards.
ACAACAACCCTATGAAGTAGGTACTTTTATTATGCCTATTTTACTAGGAAACTGAGATGCAGAGAAGCCAAGTAACTTGCCTTAGGTAACACAGCTAGTGGTGGACAGAGCATGGAGCCAAGGAATGAATGCCTGACTCTAGAGAATGTTTTCTTATTGTACCAAACGGGAGGTTGAAGAAACTAATTTTAAAACAGAAGGTCAGGAAAGGCCTCTCTGTAAAAGTAACATTTAATATGAGATCTAAAAACCAACTAAGGCAGTCTACATTGATAAGAATTCACTAAATGCCAAGAGATGGCCTGTTGAGCAAACTTGATTTTCTTCAAGATATTTGCTAGCGATTAGACGAGGAAAGTTACAGCAAAAGCAGTTAAGAACTTTGTCAAAAGGTTACACAGTCTAAGGAAAAGACCAGGAGCCAGAGGCTAATATAAGACCTGCTGGTAGAAATGAAAATGATTAAGTCTGGGAATCCTGACAGTATGTCTGTAAAACCATGTATTGCTATGTTTTGCACACTCTTGGAGACAGAAGATCCTGGAACTCTCCTGTGTACTCCCATAATTTCCACCACTTTCAGATCTCATGAGTGCACCAAAAGTATGGTGTGTTCTAAGCCTATGACACTTTTCTTTAAGCCCTTCCTTGACATAATGAAAATTCAGTGTGTCTAAAAGCAGCCAGATGGCCAACACAACCTCTTCCATGTGAACATAAAGCAAGTCTGAGTTTGAGAGTGGATCCAGCCAATGATAGCTCACTAGCTACTACCCACACAATTGCTTTAGGCCTGACATGGGGGCCAACTGCAAAGTTCAGAGGACTGAAAGGAGTCCTCTGAACTCCAAAGGAGTTCTATAAGACCTTTCTATAAGACCTCCCCATCTTGCCCTAGGTTTCACTTATCAGTAATGAAGTAACCCCTCCTCTCTCCTTGACAACAAAGAATGTAGCAGATCAAGCACTTAAATACATCTTCTGCCAAGACTCACAGCTGAAGCCTGTCATGAGGATGGACTATGGTGGCACCCAAATTGCAGTATAGATATAACCACGGAGAAAAGTGACAGGGTTCTCAATAAAGGTTGATGATAAGATAGCCAATCAACTTTCCATACTTCCCAGGTCTGTAAAGCACTGACTGTGGGCTCCTCGTGTAATTGACAAAGAGGTGCTCAGGCTCTCTTGATACCTGTATGTCCTCAGAGAAGAGGTTAACAAAAAGAGTGGAAGTGCAATTGGGCCACAAAATTAATTATGCCCTAGCACTGGTCAGACCTAGGTTACTAATGTACTGTTTCATGAATCATAATGGATAGCTGGAGCTGGTGAAGAGTATGAGAAGCCTGTTTAAAGATTCATTACTTCCAACCTTGTAAATTACATTCCGTAGTTTAGAAACCAAACCCCATTCCATAATCAAGCAACTCCTAAAGAATCAAGAAGCTTCCCCAAAAAAAAGGATTTTTTTCTCAGACAAGAGAGCAGATTGATCATTCTGTCTGTAGTTGACTGGCTCCTGGGAGTGAGCTAACAACTGCTGTTGAAATCCCCTTCAATTCCAGGTGGTGGCAGCACAGCTCTAGCTCCAGAAGCTGAGGCAAACCTTTTCATGCTAAGCCTTGGAGCATCTCGGCTGTTACAAATAACTAGGCTCAAAGGGGAAATGGAAAGTCACAGCAGTGACAAAGTAACACTAAAACAAATTCATGGCTGTAACTGAGGTCCCTGCTCTCATCCATACACAACCTCAACAGGGCCCTTGGATTCACCGATGGCCCTTGGCTAGCCACTTCACAATGATATCTGTACTCAGTAGACCCGAGAACAGTTTTCATGTCACTCAGAAAAGCCAGATATGGATCTGGTCCATTCTTTTGGAATTATGCTTGAATAAATACTGCCCCCCCCCCTCCCCGAATAGATTAGAAAGCTAGGAAAGGAGAGACATGGGAGGAAGAGACAGAAATCATTCCCCTTCCCTTTAGCTGAACTCCACTCTTCCAACCCTAGTTCCCAGCCTAGAAAAAAAAAAAATGATGTAATAACTTTGACCTACTCAAAGAGGAAGGATGAAGTCAACCCCACAGTAGAGCTGGAATGCCATCTTCTTTTCCTCTTTGCCACCTAAAATTTTCATCTCACAGAGGAGCTATTCCAGGCATGACTAGAAAGTGGAGTAAGCTCATGCCAGGGGTAGATGTTATTTTATTGGAAATTGACCTGTTCCTTAGCATTGCAATATTGACAGAAGTGTTTTTGTTTTTTTTTTTAAGTTAAAAGGTATACCGAAAGACCACAGGAAAAGTGAATGTAAGGAAGTATCCAGGACCAAATTTGATCCCTTGAGTATCACAGAGGAATAATAATGGCTGCCTTAGATACCTACAGAACTGTAATTTTTTATAAAAGACTTTCACATATACTGCTGCACCTGAGGCTCCCAACAATATTCTGAGATAAATTATAGAATAACATTTTACAGATGAAAAAGCTGAAGTTAATAGTTAAGGGACTCGCCCAAGGTCACTCAGTCAGGAAGTAAACAGAAGCAAGACTCAAACCCAGGTCCACCTGACTCCAAATTGAGCTTTCTTTCTACTATACCATGGTTCACAACCTTCTTTATGAATATAAGGATGCCTTCTCAGATCAAAATATTTCAGACTCCCCCAAAAGAGGATTGTTCTTTTTTAGCAGTCACTGAATTAATAGAATGAATAAATGAATGTACAGTATATCCAAGCAAAATCAATATTAACTTAAAATATTAGATGATCGCATTTTTAAGTCTACAGAGAATGCTTGACACATATACAGAGTCATAGACCTGTACAATCATTGGGAACCACTTCTCTAACCACCAAGGCAAGAGGACCTGATTCTCACTCTGACCTTTAAACAATATAACATGATGATTAAATGCATAGGGTCTGGAATCAGACTTTCTGGAGTCACACCATGTATACGCAAATACTTGATTCTGATACTTACTAGCAGTACTACTCTGGTCAAATTACTTAATCTTTCTGTGTCTTGGTTTTCTCTTTAAAAGTAGATAGTTCATAAGATTATTATGTAAATTAAATGAGGTTGTGCGGATAAAATAATTAGCACAATGCCTGACACGTACAAAACACTCAAAAATGTTGGATATTATCTGCTACTAACTAATATATTAACTTTATCAGATCACTGAAATTGTCTTCAATTATTTCATGTGTAAATGATGATAGCGTAGAGACCCTAAAGCAAATGGCTCACCATGCTATCTTGTGGTCCTTTCCAACTCTAAGTTATGTGGTTCTGAGACTATCACCAGCTGGTGCTCATAACAGGACTAATTTAGCTTCTAGCTTAAATGAGCCATAACAAGGAAATCTAGAAGCAATGAAGCCTATAAAACCCCAATAATTCAGAACAACCAAAGCAACACACCTAATCCGGCATGACTTCATCTAAACTTTATTACATCTGTAAACATTCTATTTCCAAATAAGGTCACATTCACAGGTTCCAGGTAGACATGAATTTGAAGGAAAGGGCACCATTCAGCCCACTACTCCTGGAATGTCACTTAATATGCCCACTCCTCAGTTTTCTCATCAGTAAATTGGTGATCAGTAAGTGGGTGACAAAAATGGGCTCAAAGTATTTTGATGATTATGGTGATTCCAAATTTTCCAGAATCTATCTTTTTTTATGGTCTCCAAGCACACTGAGCTTATGGCGGTGGGGGGCGGGCAGTGGAGGCAAGCACTGAGACAGCAGAAGAATTCACGAAAGAAATTTGAAAGCGTGAAGGATTGTGGTCAATTGTCCAAGCAGATCAGCACAAAGCATTAACTGACCATAAAGTGCCAACTCCCATACTGTGCCAAGACTAGGACTGCCAGTGGGGACCAGGTCTTTCATGAGTTTTGAACAAGTAAAACCTCACTCTGTGAGTGCTTAATACGTGTTTATCATTATCATTATCGTATCATAGGCTACCAGCAGAGATCAGAAAGTGCTCTTTACAGCTCTGTTTTGAGATAGTCTCTGGGGGAAACCAGAGAGGAGGAACATGTTCTCTACACGACGTAGATTACCCAATAGAGCAAGTTTTGCCTCTGGACAACATCTGTGGGATTTTTATACTGCTCTCCTCTTGAAATTCTAGTCTGTTACCTACCTCCCCATAATTTCAAAACCCAAAACATAAAATGAGGGAAGATTCCCTGGAGGAGGGCACAGCAACCCACTCCAGTATTCTTGCCTGGAGAATCTGATGGACAGAGGAGCCCGGCGGGCTACAGTCCATAGGGTCACACAGAATCGGACACGACTGAAGCAACTTAGCATGCAAAACATAAAATGCCATAAATCCCAAAGATAATGATTTCCGTGACTTATTTTAGTGAAGATAGTGAGAGTAACTGGGAGAAGAAGCACTTATAGGGAGGCACTGAGGTGTCTAGAGTTCAGAAAAGCCTAACTGCGTCCATGTACCTACTGTTCTCTATCTAGGCAACCCTGGATTGTTAAGCTTCCAAGGGATGCAGGCTTCCCTGATGACCCAGCAGGTAAAAAACCCACCTGCCAGTGCAAGGTTGGGAAGATCCCCCTGGAGGAGGGAATGGCAACCCACTCCAGTATTCTTGCCTTGGAAATCCCATGAACAGAGAAGTCTGGCGGGTTATAGTTCATGGGGTCTTAAAAGAGTTGGGCACGACTTAGGGGCTTCCCTCGTAGCTCAGTCAGTAAAGAATCCACCTGCAATGCAAGAGACCCCAGTTCAATTCCTGGGTAGAGAAGACACGCTGGAGAAGGGATATTCTTGGGCTTCCCTGGTGGCTCAGCTGGTAAAGAATCTGCCTGCATGCGGGAGACCTGGGTTCGACCCCTGGGTTGGGAAGATCTCCTGGAGAAGGGAAAGGCTACCCACTCCAGTATTCTGGCCTGGAGAATTCTATGGACTATACAGTCCATGGAGTTGCAAAGAGCTGGACACGACTGAGCGATCTTCACTTTCACTTTAGTGACTAAACAATGACAACAGTGATGATGTTACAGATTACCACAGGCTGGGGCTTATAACACCAGAAATTTATTCTCTCGCCATTCAGGAGGCTAGAAGTTTGAGATCAAGTGTCCATTGGGTCACACCCCCTCTGACCGTTCTACGAAAAGTCTATTCCGTGATTCTTTTCTACCTTCTGGTGGTTGTCGGCCGTCTTCCAATTGTCTTATAGTTGCATCACTCCAGTCTCTGCCTCTGCCAGCTCATGGTCTTCTTCCCTTTGGTCTCTATGTCTCTGTGTCTCCAAACCTCCCTCTCGTTATAAGGATGTCAGCTAATGGATTTAGGAACCAGCCTATTGCTGTATGACTTTGTCTTAACTTGATTATATCAGAAAATAACCTGTTTCCTGTAAGCTCACATTCATGGTTTCCAGGTGGAAATGAGTTGGAAAGGGGCACTACACCTGGGACTTTCACTTAATCCTTCCATGCCCTATCAGTAAGTTAGTGATCATTTCTCCCATCATGTCTATCACACAATGACAAGATATTCTTTTTAGGGAAGTAGTGTGCACTTGTGGAAGTATGCATCCACATTTGTGATTCCAGAACCAGTTTGGAAGATGGAGTAGTAATTCGTTTCCCCTTCCAAAATACAAATCAAATTCACTAATAATGTCTATGGTTGGATGTTTGCTGCAAGAGTGACAATAAGCATAAGATTGCATGCTACAAAACTACAGTTTGGGTTTCTATAAACCAATCCAACGTATACATTGCATTATTTAATAAGTAGTAGATATTTCAGAGATGATCACTTTTGAAAAATAAAATGTCTGTTCTTTAAATAGAAATAACCCTGCTGAGCCATAATCAGTGAAATAGTTTGAAGTATTTTTCCAGAATAAGAGTTCATCCAAACATTCCCCCTAGATCCTCGTTGCATAAACATAAACCCAAGGCCAGGGTAATGAGATCCGTCTCTGGCTACTTCAAGTAGCTCCCTAGGTATTTAAAACAGTTTAGAAACTGAATACACATTTCAGTGAGCCCTGTTCAGTTTCTCTAAATCCTACAGAGATGAAAGCATACCAATAAGTTTATCATTATTTACAGCTAATCAACAATAAGCTTTAAGGTTCAGTTCAGTAAATAGAATGCTCTTAGTTATAGCTTCCTTCTGCTGGAGGCTTTTATATCCTCTACTCGGTTCAGTGAAGTCAGCTGTTGGTATTCCTGTGCTCCCGTGGGAAAAGGTGCACCTCCCATTAACAACACTTTCTACCTCCACTAAAATGAAAAAAAAAAAAAGCAACACAGAAAACAAATCGAGGAATACCCCTCGGGCTAATCCTTCTAGGAGGCTCCCTTGGGCTATCTTTATATTTAATGATGGATTGTTCTGCCACACTACAGGTCTGAGAAAAATCCATCCTTTCTTTCCGTCCAAACCACCTACACTTCAGTAATAGCTTTACACAAAGGAAATAGAAAATTGCTTTACATGAAAATTAAGTATCCAAGTAAAAATTCAAGTAGAAGTTCCCCCAAACAACAGCTAGGTGTCAAGCCACACTTTCAAAGAAAGGTGTAAATTTGAAGATGTAAGAATGCTAGAATTCTCCTCTTCTTTGGTTAACCAGATTCATTTTTCTAATCAAGCATTCAGAGAGAACCAGGTAGCTCAGATGACTCGGACTGGTCTATGCAGAAGAAATCTCCTTGGTACTTTCAGAAGAGAAACACAGCCAATTTGAGTGAGAGCATAGACTCACATGCAATGCAGGAATCGGCCTGAAATGCGTGAGGGGTGTGTTCAACCCCTAGGCCAGAAAGAGCCCCTAGAGGAGAGCATGACAACCCACTCCAGTACTCTTGCCTGGAGAATCCCATGGACAGAGGAGCCTGGTGGGCTGCAGTCCATGGGGTCACACAAGTCGGGCACGACTGAGCGACTAAACCACGACTACCACCAAAGGCTCTCCAGGATCTGTCTGCAACACCTGACAAGGAGATATTTGTTTGAAACAGTCTCTAAAATGAGCTGGGGAAGGAGGTTGTCAGGTTCGAAATACGGAATGTCTGCATGTAGCATTCGAGCAGTCTCTGCAGAAGCAGCCCCTCTCCTCTGAGTCTCTTAGAGTCACCCTGGGGCCGAGGCCAGATTATTTAAATTTACTACAAAAATTTTGAATAATATTATATTCGCTATTTAGAAAGCAAGGTGATCATTATGTCAAAATCAAAAGATTTTTGGCTTTCCACATTTATTTTGCATAAATGTAAAGTTTATAAAATAGAATATATTTTCACTTTTGAATTACATATGGGGAGAATCATAAGATTTTTAGCACTTAGAGCCACTAAGTATTAATCTGATCAGCACTGAAGCCATGGTAAAGAAATTGCTTACCATGTGAACAACAGAAGCATTGTTAAAAGATATTTGAGGAATAGGATATGAGCTCCAGAATCTGGGGGTTTGGAGTTGAATGATTCTTTCTACAACAAAAGCCCTTACCCATACATAGGTTCTAGGAGAAGCCTCCTGTTTGTCTGCAGCAGGTTAGTGGGGAGCCTGAAGGGAGACTTTCAGAATAGTTTCCAGAGAGCAGATGCTAGCTAGTGAGCCCTGTTTACCAGGCCATAGCAGGTCTGCCAAGCAGAAAGACCCTGTGGAGAGGCTGTGGGTTGGAGACTCATGGCTGTAGTTGTTCTGAGATGGTCCAGAGCTCCAGAGCTGCCAAGCAGGCACCTGCTCCCAGCATTGAGATTAGGAGAGAAATCAAGCAAACAAACAGTCCCATCAAACAGTATTTAACCTCCTGTTGCTGGGAGTTGAGATTTCTTGATTCACTGGGGATGATGGAAAAAAGTACTGGAGCAGTAAGGCATGAGTTTTATATAGGCTAGTGCCAAAGAGGTTCAAGTTCCCCTCGGAAACCAGCCAGTACAAAGCACACTCGGACTCACAGTGTGATCAAGAGTCACATTTCAGCTGCTCAGTCATGGAAATGAAGCTCCTTGAAATACCTCTTGCCTCTTTAAACAAAGAGAGGCCTCAGTCTTCATCCTGGGCTCTTGCCTGAGTCTATATTAGACAAGTATGGAAATCCAGTTCAGGATTTTACTTCCACTGTCATGGACTGAAGTATTAACTCAAGAGACTTGGCCCGGCCAGACAACTAGATATCTGCTTGAACCGGTGCATTCACTTGAAATAATTTAGTAGTGGGGGTTCTCACCTTGGGAAGCAGGGGTAAATCCTAGACTAGTGGTCTTGTCATTCCTAAATGGACTGCATATCTCCTGCTGCCGGGCCTTCATTAACAAACTCTGAATGAACTGAAGGGGAAATAAACAAGCCTCTTGCCATGCACACATGTGCTCACAACCTCTTCTACTTTCATCTCTTGCCACCTGAGACCCTCACCTCATGATGGGTTCTTTGAACAGTATTTTCCTTAGTGTCTTTTTACTCCAACAACACATTTCCTTCTTTCAGCTCTACTCTCTTCAATTCCTCTTTCTTTGCTTCCCAACTGTACAGTGTCATCAACTTCCACAGAGTTCTTTTTGTTTCCTCTGTCTACAGTGACAATTCATGCTCAAAAATAGAGCTCTCCCATTCCCAACTTTTGTCCTCCCCTCCCAATATAAGCAACCCTAAGTAACAACCCATGTCATCATAGACGAGGACATGAGTGATTCACAATGCCATATCCAGACTCAAAGGACTAGACAGCTCCATTTCAAAAAGGACCATAAGAAGGAATAGACATGGGCGGTGGGCTAGAAGGAGGTCTGAGTTTGGTGCTTGTTGGATGACCTTGACAATTTCATGAGAGTTCCCTACACCTTTGTCTTCCCATCTGGTAAAAAAAAAAAAAAAGTGCAAACATAATAGAAATGCTAGTTACCTGTACATTTCATGGAAAACTCATAATTCAGTTGCACAAAAGAAAAACTTTACAAAAGGCTTAAAGAACTCCATAAATCCCTCTCTGGAAAAGTAGAAAGTGTATTGAACACTGGGGGATGAGGCTGCCAAATTGTGGCCCATGAATCTGTCTTTGACTCTCTTCTTTTCTCACTCCATTCTCTCATCATGAAATATGTCATAGCTAAAATATCAATCTATGTGCTGATAATTTCCAAATCTGAATCTGTGAGGCTGACCTCTCCACTGAGTTCTGCTCCTATGTATCCAATCACATACTTACTGAACATCTCATACACACTTGGATGTCTAACTGAGATTTCATATTTAATTTACTCTAAATTCCCCATTCCCTTATTCCTAATTCATAAAGAACTATTATTCATCCAATTATCATAGTCAAAACCATGAAGGTTAGCATCTCCCTCAACTGCCACATCCATCCATTCTACCTCTGTAACATAAGCATATGTCCCTTCCTCTCCATCCCCATTGCCATCTCTGTAGTCTTGGACGTCATTATTTCTCACTTGTTATTACTGCCAAAGTCTCCTAAGTGGCCATGAAAGCTCACCTTTGTTCACAGTCTTCTATATACTGGTCACCATACTTTCCTCTACCACTCTTCCACTCCTGTTTCCCACTGCCACCAAATACCTACCAGTGTCAGGAACTGAGTCAGACCTCTGTATGCATATCCCCATTTCATTCTGACAACAAGCCTTTTCCATATACATTATTATTGTCACCATTTTACAGAGGAGGAAACTAAGGCTCAGAGAAAGGTAACTTATTCAAGAACAAACAACAGCTCATTTAAATTCAATTGCAGATCTGTCAGACTCCAAAGTCTGTGTCTTTCCCACCGTACAACACTGGGTCCACTTTTTATTCATTACATCTAGGTTTTTTCATAAGACTCATTCAGTTCTCCTCTCCCTACCAAACTGTGTTTTAGCATCATGTCATTCTGGGTTGCTAAAATATATCTAGTACTAAGCAACATGTCTGGCATCTAGCAGGTGTTCAATATATAATCACTGAATAACAATAATGACTGGTTGAAATGCACTAAGAAATGTTCTCCAGCAATTCACACATCTCATTTTTTTTTTCCACTTCACATCCTCACTAGTGCACCACTGCACATATTGTGCCCACATGAGGCCTGGTTTGGAGTTATAACCTGGGACAATGCATCAAACTAATTTCATTGATTCTTCCCCCACTTTCTTTCTGATGGCCCAAGGTACTTTTCAACCTGTTGGGTTTTTATGCCTAGTAAAACCTTTTCTCATTCCTAGCATAGCCAAGAATCTGGCTGAGATGGCAGGAATGGGGTGGGGGATGTGAAGGCTGACTTGCCTCTATGCTTTCCAGCTAGAGGGCACAGCTCTGTGCCCCTGAGAACTAGGCAGAGACAATCAGGCTAACCCAATATACATTTTTGACCAATAGAATTTGGCCAAGAGCCAGCCATTTTGGTTAATGGTGCAGTACATGCTCTTGGCCCTTGAACTCTAATACGGACTGTAGGGGCACTTGGCACCACTCGTTCTATCAAAAGGTTTTGGCAACTAGAAAGCAAACAAAAGGACAATTTAAATGTAACATCACATCCACTCAGGCTGTCACTCAAGTGCCTGCCAGGGATCTGACACCAAATCAACAGAATTATGGTTCACTGAAGTCAGACCAATGGCTTCACAAAGTTTCCAGCAGCAGCAGCAGAATAGCAACCTTCACGTCTCCTGTCTATTATTACAGGGGAGGTAATCACTGTCTGGCTTCTCTCAGTGCCAAAGCAAAGACTCTAGGATTCTAATTGAGATGACTGGGCACACCATGCCATTTTCTTCTTACCCACGACTAAAGCAACTTAGCATGCACACAGACACGAGAAGCCACTCCAAGCGTGTAAGTTCCTAGAAAAAAAAGACTACTGTTGAAGCTTGCTCTATCTTGGAGGGTTTCAAATGCCTCCTGGTTAATTTACCCCCTGTACATTCGAGTTCATTTGACCATGAGAACCTGTGAGAGGCTTATCTTTTCAGTAAGCAGAAGATCCTGCCAGAATTGCCACTTCCTGTCCTTTTCCACTTCTTCATAGCCCCAAAAGCTAACTTTGGGGAGTGTCAGTTTTCTAGAAGTTTCTGCAGAGGAGTATAATCGTTTGACTAGCTTAATAGGGACTATAAAAATATAAATCGCCCAAAAAATTAAATGAGAAAACAGCACAATCTCCGTATGCCCCCAGTGAAAGGGAAACTTACCCAGAGCTCACACGCACGCATGCACCAGGGGCCTACTAAGGTTGAAAAGGCTCTGGTTACTGGGACAAGCAGCATTAGATGGGTGGGTCAGACAGTGGGTACATTGATTTCAGGGCTCAAATGAATGTTTCCTCATGCCAGAGCACCTATTGTACTCACCAACCTAGCCAAAGGCTTGCTTATACATCAATGAGATGAGGATGAATTATTGAAAAGCTTCTGTATAAAATGCTGCACTCTGCCATTTCCTACAAATCAAATTATTGAGAGAGATATTTGATTGTAAACATATTTAGAAGATGATTTCATTGTTGTTAGGTTGGTTTTGCTTGCTCCTCCACCCCTGAAATTTCATTTGCATTAAAGTGCTACAAAGTTAAAAAGGTCGTACACATATATCCCCTCCCAGCCAGGAGCTTGTACGCCAGCCACAGATGTAAATAAATTCAATCAGCAAAAAATGAAAACCTATTATAAGCAATAGAAAACCCTTTAAATCATGCCTAACATCCTTAAACAGAATTGCCTCCTCCTCACCCAGGCCACTAACACATAGTTATCCTGCCAACAAATGGCTTTCTTTTTTTTTTTACTTGGAGAGACCCAAATTCTATTTATAGTTCTCAAGTCAGACCTAATGGGGTTAACTAGGTTCCACTGTTATCTCAAGGAAGATCTTCATTTCAATCACAGCTCACTTTTCAGGGCCTGCTGTCTCTGGAAGTGGAAGTGGAGCCCCACCCTGCTGAATCTCTAGGGGGCTGCACCCACAGGCACAAAAGCCCATTTAGCCAAGGCTGAGAAGATTCTGTTTCTTGCTGCCTTGGGCAGAGAAGTCATGGAAAAACGAAACATCGGAGGATCCACAGGCCAAATAGTTTCTGTTGAGGGACTTGCCTAATGGCATTCAACTAGGATACCATTGCCCAAGGGAGCTTCCAAGCAATGCCTTTGCTTTGAGCATTTGAAAAACAAAGAAATGAATATTGTGGACTTCTTTGCTAAGACAGACAATAACAAAGAGAAGCATCTAGTGGCAAGAGTGAAGGATGCGTTAATTTAGTATTCATTTTTCCAACAATCCTGTTCTGACGTCCTGCTCTATGCCAGATATCAGATTTAAACCAGCATCATGCAGTTCCATCTTTAAATTCCAGAACCCTCAGACTCAGTTTCCCCCTGGAACAGTGACAGTAATGCAGGTATGAGTCCCCGAGCTATCATGGAATTTGATCTATCAGAAATGAGCCTCTAGATAATGTGAACTGGTAATTTATTCAACATAAATTTATTGATTGTTGACTTTGCACAAAGAATTGGACTCAGCACAGTGACCAATGGGAGTGTGGTGGGAGTAGGACACAAAGGAAAAGGAAGGCTTGCCTTCTCTCAGGTTGATTCAAATAACAGTGGGGATGTGAGAAAACAATGAGGAACAAAGTCCAGTATTAACTCCTTTGGCTCCGTTTCAGCTGCAACTGAACAAGGCCACTTTGTGTTTTAAATTCATTTATTCGTTCACTCACTTGACATTATTTGAACACCTGTGCACTCAGCACAATGCTAGACAACCAAGGAATGTAGAAATAATGGCTTATATAATAACAGCAAACACTAATTAAAGAGCTACCAAACTGCACGATAAATTTACAGGTTCCTTTGCATCGCAAAATCACTGCAATTCAAATGATCTGCTGTGTAATAATGTATAGAAGTTGTTTTATTTTTTTATTTTTTAATTGGAGGAAGATTACTTTACAATGTGTTGGTTTCTGTCATACACTGAGGTCGTTTTAGGTACAAGGAAGAATACCATTCAATAGCTAATAGTGCCATATATGTAGCATAAGTGAATAAACAGTCCTTGAGAAGTATTATCTTAAGAAACATTATCATTTTACCATTGTTTGTTATAATTGTGTTATTATATTCATTGTAATGATAGCAACAGGTAGAACCATTTATTAATGTGCCAAATACTCTAGCAGTGTGTTCCTATGCATTATCGCTTTCACTGAGCACAATCAGCTCATGAGGTATTATTATCCCTATTTTACAAAGAAGGAAACTGAGGAACAAAGGGGAAAATAACTTGCCCAGGACTCCACAATAAGAGGCAAAGTCAGGACTGGAACTCTCATCTGGCTGCCTCCCAACTTCTTCCTATTATCTTTACTCAAGTCCCTGAATAGTTCCCATTGTGTGAGGGAAAAAATGAGACACACCCAATAAACAGTTAAATGTAGGATGGTGGTCAAGTCATCTGACCACTCAGTTTCCTCATAAAGGGTGGGGACATAATACTCAGCTTACCAAACTTGAAGGGTGATTGTGATAATGAAGTGAAATGTTTTGGAAATCTGTTTGTATAACATTTTGCAACTTAGGTGTGTGTTTGTGTGCATGCTCAGTCATGTATGATTCTTTGCGACCCCATGGACTGTAGCCTGCCATGTTTCTCTGTCCATAGGATTTCCCAAGCAAGAATACTGGAGTAGGTTGACATTTCCTACTGCAGGAGATCTTCCTGACCCAGGAATCGAACCTGCATTTCTGGTGTCTCCTGCATTGGCAGGCAGATTCTTTACCACTAGTGCCACCTGAGATTTATAAAGTAGAACCAAAGAAGGAATGTGTATAGTAATCACTGTGCTGCTGCTGCTAAGTCACTTCAGTCGTGCCCGACTCTGCGACCCCATAGACAGCAGCCCACCAGGCTCCTCTGTCCCTGGGATTCTCCAGGCAAGAACACTGGAGTGGGTTGCTATTTCCCTCTCCAATGCATGAAAGTGAAAAGTGAAGGTGAAGTCGCTCAGTCATATCCGACTCTTCACGACCCCATGGACTGCAGCCTACCAGGCTCCTCTGTCCATGGGATTTTCCAGGCAAGAGTACTGGAGTGAGGTGCCATTGCCTTCTCACTGTGAGGTCCAGCTATTCCAATAGCCAGCTGCCTTGGTGGCCTACTCTTCGTGTTTTTCTTTATAAACCCTTCAATAGTAAGACTCAAAACTCTAAGAAAAAACAGGAGACTTGGGACCTTGACATTTGCTTTTCCTCTGCCTGAAATGCCCTTTCCCTAGAGCCTTCCATGCTTGCAATAATAGCCAAAGAAACCCCTTCATTCACTGTTCTATTTTTCATGGTACTAGTCACTACCTGAAATTATCTCACTTATTGCTTTGTTTATTATCTGTCCTCTCCACCCACTGAAATACATTCCCCCTGAGAGCAGCAGCTTGCCTGTCTCTCAGTTCCTTAAACAGAAACATAGAAGATGCTCAATAAATATTGCATCATAAATGGAACAATAAATAGCAATGAAAAAAGAGGCATGAGAAGGCTTTATTCCCTGGTGGCTCAGAGGTTAAAGTGTCTGCTTGCAATGCGAGAGACCTGGGTTCGATCCCTGGGTTGGGAAGATCCCCTGGAGAAGGAAATGGCAACCCACTCCAGTATTCTTGCCTGGAGAATCCCATGGATGGAGGAGCCTGGTGGGCTACAGCCCACGGGTCACAAAGAGTCGGACACAACTGAGTGACTTGAGCATATTAACTAGAAATTCAAAAGAGGGAGCAATTACTTTGAGCTGGAATGGACCAGTACAAGATCAAATGGACATGCACTTGAGTTGCTCCTTGAGGAATGGGGAGCACTTGAATGCATGAAGGGCGGCCAGGAGGGCAGGATGGATGGCATCAGGAAAGGGTGAATATAGGAGTGAATATACCTTGTCCCAGGCTTCCAACATGGTGTTAGTGGTAAAGAACCTGCCTGCCAATGCTGGAGATGTAAGAGGTGTGGTGGGCTCAATCTCTGGGTTGGGAAGATCCGCTGGAGGAGGAAATGGCAACCCACTTCAGTATTCTTGCTTGGATATCCCATGGACAGAAGAACCTGGCAGGCACCAGTACATAGGGTCCCAGAGTCAGACACAACTCAAGTGACAGCGTACACACATACCTTGTACCAGGAGCAGTGGTGAGGTCTGTCTTCTGAAGTTTGGTGGAGTACAGAAATTAGAAATGTACATAGGCAAGTTGTGGGCAGATCATAGAGATCCTTCAGTGGCAGGTTAGGAAGTTTGGCATTTAAGGAGACTTTTCCTTGGAAAAGCAGTGAAAATGATAATGATATTAATAATAAGAAAGAAAGTGAAATGGGGATTAGAAGGCAAACACATTCTGGTTTTATTTTCTTCCTGGTTATTGTCACAGGCAGGGAGGCTGTATGAAAAGAGCACAGGAATAACAAATGTTAAGGCCTCATGTCTCCTTTTCTTGGTTAGTACATGGTGTCCATTATGAAATGTTTAAGAGGAAAAATTCTCAGATAAGGCTGGCCAGGTATCAGTGAAAGGACTACTATAAATCATAACAGTTACCTAGATGAGCATTTATGACAGCTACTTTTCTGTGGTGGACACAGAGGTTTGCCAACTGAATCCTACTCCAAGGCCTTGCTGACCAGCTACAGGGGCTGTGGTCAAAGCAGGGTGACAAGACCCAACCATTTTGGACCAACAGGGGACTCTGGGGCCCTCATATGGGCAATGGTCTTTCCTTATTTCCCTGAAGAGTTGACCAAAGCTCTGTCTGCCTGTCTGTAATTTGACATCTCCAATTGCTGTAATTTCTGTGCTGCCTAATTCTGTTCCCTCTCCCTTCCTTTCACATTAAGAATTCACATTAGGGATCCTTTCCTGTTGATACCTAATAAACAACTCTGTCTCCAGTTGCTTTACTGTATAACAGACTCCTTTATGTGCTTTCCTCAAAAATGACCTTACAAGATAAGGACTTTTATCAACTTCACTGCACAACAGAGGAAACTGAGGCTTGGGGAGGATAGCTAACTTAATCCCATTACACACTTAGGAAAAGCCATGTCTAGAGAAAGCAATTCTTGGCAGGGAAACCGTTCCCCCATTTACCATTCCCAACCATAGCCTATCTTCTTACATTTGATTACCAAAAACCATGTTGCCATTGGCCAAGACTTCTAACCCAAAGTTACCTCTGTAAGATTCACAAGAGACAGAGAATTGTTACCACTGTTCCTCTCTCAGAGTTACCAGTCAAACACATTCACCTTATGTAGTTTTCCCATTTTGATTTAGGCTGACTACATGCGTGCGTGTGTGCCTGCTAAGTCACTTCAGTCGTGTCTGACACTTTGCGACCCCATGGACTGTAGCCCGCCAGGCTCCTCTGTCCATGGGATTCTCCAGGCAAGAATACTGAGTGGGTTGCCATGCCCTCCTCCAGGGGCTCTTCTCAACTCAGGGATAGAACCCCGTATCCTGTGTCTCCTGCATTGGCAGGAAGGTTCTTTACCACTAGTGCCACCTAGGAAGCCCCAGGCTGAATACATCCCCCAGCAAACCAAGTTCCTAGTACAATGATGAAATCCATCTTTAAGGTCCTTGAACTATGCTATTTAACAGACCTTGACCTGGAGGTACCGCATATGCAACTCCTCATAAGGCAGCTATTAACATTACCAGCTGCAGAACGTGGACTTCTCTAACCAGCAGAAGCTGCAGCTGAGCAACCACTGCCAAATAGGAAGGGACATTGCAGTCACTCCCCGTGGACAGTGTTTGTTTCTCTCAACATAATTAACTACAGGTGTCACCAGAAAATGTCTGGAGAGAGGCCTATAAATGCAAGTGATGTGAAGGTATCAGAAATAATAAGAATCATCTTGGATACATATTTAGAAATGCTGAGGATGTTCGAGGCTGGTGAAAAACAGCGTATGTGTTAAAGATTTTAGGGATTGATAGTCCTACAGCAGGGCTTCCCTGATACCTCAGCTGGTAAAGACTCCACCTGCATTGCAGGAGACCCTGGTTCAATTCCTGGGTTGGGAAGTTCCCCTGGAGAAGGGGTAGGCTACCCATTCCAGTATTCTTGGGCTTCCCTGGTAGCTCAGATGATAAAGAATTCACCTGCAATGTGGGAGACCTGGGTTTGATCCCTAGGTTGAAAAGAACCCCTGGAAGAGTACATGGCAACCCACTCAAGTATTCTTGCCTGGAGAATCCCCATGGACAGAGGAGCCCGGAGGGCTACAGTCAATCCATGGGGTCACAAAGAATCGGACATGACTGAGAGACTAAGCACAGCACAGTCCTACAGTAAGAGCAGAGTGTGAAGCAAAGGAGGCTAGAAGATCACGAAATTTGTCCTTGGTTGTGAATCACCTCTACCTGTGGGTTTGTTGTGGTTGTTAATAAAATGAAATTGATTTTAGGGATGGTAGTAGAAGCATTAACATGGTTTAGGAGGAGTAGTAGTTCTTGGCATAGGTTTACCTTACTCTTACTATTTTAGGGATGAGGGCCATTTTTTTTTCCTATCAAATGCAACTATTTCATTTTTTTGCTACAAAAGATCAATGGAACATAAGATTCCTTTTATAAAACTTTAAGAAAATCTTGCTGAAACAAATCTCTTCTAAGATGTTGGAGAATTCCAGGTTGTATGAAAGGAAAACTAGAGGCAGAGGAACACAGCCTGGAATTCTCTTGCCTACAGCATCACAGAACATGCTCAACTCCATATGGGACCATCCCCCAAGTGACTTCCACAATTTCCCTGAGATGAAATAGACCACTTAACTCGTGTTCCAGTTACATCTTAAGCCTTTAAAAGGCAAACAAAAACATAATCAGCATTGTACATATGAGATATGCTGCTGCTGCTGCTGCTGCTGCTGAGTCACTTCAGTCGTGTCCGACTCTGTGCGACCCCATAGACGGCAGCCCACCAGGCTCCTCCGTCCCTGGGATTCTCCAGGCAAGAACACTGGAGTGGGTTGCCATTTCCTTCTCCAATGCATGAAAGTGAAAGTGAAGACGCTGAGTCCTATCTGACTCTTCGCGACCCCATGGACTGCAGCCTACCAGGCTCCTCCATCCATGGGATTTTAAATTAAAAAGGCAAACTTTAATAAATTAGTTGCAAGGAGCCCCCAAATGAGTTTCCTTGGAACAGGAACCTATTATTCACAACTGTATCTACCATAGAGATTAATACAGAGCCTGGCACATAGTAGGGACTTGAGTTTCTTAAAATTGAATTAAAAAGGAAATGTAAATCAAGGTGAAAGGAATTAATGGAGACAATCCATTGTAAAGGTATTTAGCCAAGGAAGTTACATCCTGACTATACCTAGGGCACCAAGCTATTGATTTCACATGGCTCTCCTAACTTGAGAACTAAGATTTCCCATTTTTTTCCATTAATGGAAAGAGCAACTACTCTAAGCCTATCCTTTCTTATCACAGGGACTGATATTAAAGGGCTATTTTTTTTTAATTGAAGGATAATTGCTTTATATATATTATTGTGCTGGTTTTTGCCATACATCAACATGAATCAGTCATAGGTGTACATATATCAAAGGACTTTTAATACGAGATTCTTTAGCAAGCAGAAATCGGTTTTCCATCAACAACTGACTCATTTTAAATGACCAAATTCTGTGTGTAGTCACATGGTCTAATACTGTTCAAGAAAACTTTTCTAACCCAGAAATGGGAAACACGTATATACCTGTGGCAGATTGATGTTGATGTATGGCAAAACCAATACAATATTGTAAAGTAATTAACCTCCAATTAAAATAAATAAATTTAAATAAAAAAAGAAAAAGAAATTTCTGTCATACAACAAACTATTCTGCCAAACTCTTGTTTTAAGAAAATGCAATTTATCATGAATTGGTTACCAACAAATACCAACAATGCTGTCTCTCTAATCTTTTCTTACTTAAATCCTGAAGATTATGCTTTTACTGAAATGTTTATAGGCCATAAATTTTATTTTGAAACATGTTTCATGATACCATAAATTTGTCCATCTGGATGCAATAGGGGGAAAAAAGAAACAAAAGGAGTTATTCCTAAAAGGTGGCCCAGAAACCTATGTGAGTAAAGAATTCTAATGTAGAGTAGGGTCTATGTAAAACTGGGTACTGTTGAGACTACCAAAAATGCACTTTATTTCTGCCAAACTTGCATGAATAATGAAAATCAAAATCAAGCTGTCTAAACCAATGAAAAAGCTAAGCTTTACTAATGCAGGCTTCCTTAAAAGTTTTATTATTGCAAAATAATGTACATTACTTAAAAATTTAATGTACACTAGGCTTTAAGTAAAAAGTCAGTTCCCTCCCCCTACCACATTTCAGATTACTATCAATATGTTTAAAAATGTTAACCATGATTAACAATTTCTCAAGCATACTTCCAGAAATTTTCTATGCATATACAAGCATATGTGTGATAATTGATTTTTATCAAAGAATACCATACACATTGACTTAGAACTTGCTTTTAAACTTCATATGTCTTGGGTATCTCTCCCAGCAAGAACAGATAGAGTATCACATTTTTTAGCACCGGCATAATATTTCATAACTAAAATATACCATATTTATGTATATCTGGTTATCATATAGATATCTGATTGTTTCCAGTTTTTACTATTCAGTTCAGTTCAGTCACTCAGTCGTATCCGACTCTTTGTGACCCCATGAATCGCAGCACGCCAGGCCTCCCTGTCCATCACCAACTCCCGGAGTTCACTCAGACTCACATCCATCGAGGCAGTGATGCCATCCAGCCATCTCATCCTCTGTTGTCCCCTTCTCCTCCTGCCCCCAATCCCTCCCAGCATCAGAGTCTTTTCCAGGGAGTCAACTCTTCCCATGAGGTGGCCAAAGTACTGGAGTTTCAGCTTTAGCATCATTCCTTCCAAAGAAATCCCAGGGCTGATCTCCTTCAGAACAGACTGGTTGGATCTCCTTGCAGTCCAAGGGATTCTCAAGAGTCTTCTCCAACACCATGCAGAGTTCCAAAGAATAGCAAGGCGATATAAGAAAGCCTTCCTAAGTGAACAATGCAACGAAATAGAGGAAAACAATAGAATGGAAAAGACTAGAGATCTCTTCAAGAAAATTAGAGATACCAAGGAAACATTTCCTGCAAAGATGAGCACAATAAAGGACAGAAGTGGTAGGGACCTAACAGAAGCAGAAGATATTAAGAAGAGGTGGCAAGAATACACAGAAGAACTGTACAAAAAAGATCTTCATGAACCAGATAACCACGATGGTGTGATCACTTACCTAGAGCCAGACATCCTGGAATGCAAAGTTAAGTGGGCTTTAGGAAGCATCACTACGAACAAAGCTGGGGGTGACGGAATTCCAGTTGAGCTATTTCAGACCCTAAAAGATGATGCTGTGAAAGTGCTGCACTCAATATGCCAGCAAATCTGGAAACTCAGCAGTGGCCACAAGACTGGAAAAGATCAGTGTCATTCTGATCCCAAAGAAAGGCAGTACCAAAGAATGCCCAAACTACAGCACAATGGCACTCATCTCACACGTTAGTAAAGTAATGCTCAAAATTCTCCAAGCCAGGCTTTAACAGTACATGAACCAAGAATTTCCAGATGTTCAAGCTGGTTTTAGAAAAGGCAGAGGAACCAGAGATCAAATTGCCAACATCCGCTGTATCATTGAAAAAGCAAGAGAGTTCCAGAAAAACATCTATTTTTGCTTTATTGACTATGCCAAAGCCTTTGACTGTGTGGATCACAACAAACTGTGGAAGATTCTTAAAGATATGGGAATATCAGACCACCTGATGGGGACTACAGCCATGAACTTAAAAGACTCTTGCTCCTTTGGAAGAAAAGCTATGACCAACCTAGACAGTGTATTAAAAAGTAGAGACATTACTTTACCAACAAAAGTCTGTCTAGTCAAAGCTATGGTTTTTCCAGTAGTCATATATGGATGTGAGAGTTGGATTATAAAGAAAGCTGAGTGCCAAAGAATTGATGCTTTTGAACTGTGGTGTTGGAGAAGACTCTTGAGAGTCCCTTGGACTGCAAGGAGATCCAACCAGTCCATCCTAAAAGAAATCAGTCCTGAATATCCATTGGAAGGACTGATGCTGAAGCTGAAACCCACATGGGCCACCTGATTCGAAGAACCGACTCATTTGAAAAGACCCTGATGCTGGGAAAGATTGAAGGCAGAAGGAGAAGGGGATGACAGAGGATGAGATGGTTGGATGCCATCACCGACACGGTGGACATGAGTTTGAGTAGGCTCTGGGAGTTGATGATAGACAGGGAAGCCTGGCATGCTGCAGTCCATGGGGTCGCAAAGAGTTGGACACGACTGAGCAACTGAACTGACCTGATGGTCATCTTTGTACATATTTCTTAGGGCATGTGTAAGAATTGTTAGATGAAAGATAACATATGAGAATATAAAATGGCGAAATTTCTTTGGAAAATAGTTTGGTCATTTGTCAAG